>MSJI02000330.1:0-11909 GCA_001931905.2 Cladosporium sp. IMV 00045 | reverse complement strand
AAAAAAAAAAAAAAAAAACCAAAAAACTCACTCGAAATTCCGCGTACATATCCCCTTCTTCACCCCCTTCCCGTCCAAAAACTCCATCAGGCTGACGAAACCCGCCTGCGGCACCTGCTTCTGCATAGCGCGGCGCTCGACGGCCTGGATTTTCGCGTGGGCTTCTTCTTGCTCCTCCGCCGTGGGCAGCGCGTAGATGTGGTCGAGGATGTCGACGCCTTTGCCGATGCCGCCGAGCGCGGCGCGCATTTCGCCGAACATGTAGTTTTGAGGCTCGCCTGTGCAGGTTGGGGTTAGGAATGGGTGATGGTGTTTGATGGCAAGATAAAGGAGGAATTTTTTTCCTGGTTTTCCTCTCTTTCGTTTTTCCTTTTCATATGTTCTTCAAGAGAATCCATGATGGTCCTCACACCATAGGCTCCCCAGTACAGGACGCAAGGAAAGGGAAACAAGAGGACGAAGAGCAAGAAAACCTACAAAGCGTCCCATCCATATCGAACACAATCCCTCTCAGCTTCTGAGCACCATCATCACCCGCACTCTCATCCGCAGAACCACTCAGAGGAGCAAAACGGCGTTTCGCTTGCGAAGACATCTTTCGAACGGGAGGCGGGGAGGGTCCGCGGACGGTGTTTCGCCTGCTTATTATGCCAGGAATCGACGAAACGCGTGACAAAGCAGTGGAACAGCAGTGGGAATTACAGTGCAAGCGTCGTGCGTAAAGGACAGTGCGGGAGAACATGCGATGCGGCGTTGTCCAACGTAACATATATCTGTATAACAATGAAAAAAGAGCGCGAGGTTGGTGACTGGATGAAAGTCCAACATGAATGCAACGTTCTCCAGACGATTGGGGAGGAGACTCCACTGCATCATCACTTTGCCTTTCCTTTGAGATCGGCGCCCCCATCGTCTCCAATTGGAATTTGCGATGAATGCATGAGATGGACGAACAAAAACGAAGCAAGACGTGTAATGAGTGGGGCTGATTAACTATTAGGTATTGTACTACATGCACACTCCTCACTATTTCCTACAGGCGGAGCAGCACTGCTGTAAACCAAACGATGCCATCGGTCGGCAAAAAGGCGAACATATTCAGGTAACATTATTGGACATTGATATTGCAACAACTCGGTGGTAATAGGCCTCTATCTCCTTATCCAAAAAGGAAAAAAGTCTCCCGACATTCGAGCCTCTCTTCTCAAATCCACAACCCCGAAATTAAAAAAGGAAACAATCGAAAATCGATAACCAAAGCAAAGAAAAGATTTCGAGCAGCTCATCAGCCACTGTGTGTTTATATACAAGTCCCAAAGAAAAAAAGTAAAAATCTCCAGAAGGAAGGCTTGCAGGGCTCTCTGCTGCTCCAAATCGATCTCTTTTAAAAATTCCTAAAACCCAGAAAAAAAAAAAAAAAAAAAAGTATCGCCCACTGACTATTTGTCTTCCTTCGCTCTTGCTTTCCCGGCAAGCGTGTCGAATGTACAGCACACGTACATGAATCCCAAACACAGCATTTCTTCTTCCTCCGTTGCATACATCTTTTGCCTTCCTTCTTTCCTTTCTCTTCTTACATATCCCAACAGAGAAAACCCAATAACCGTAGACGGGTGCCAAACAAAAAAGCAAAAGGAAAATCCCATCAAAAGAGAGCGCGCATATCTAAAGGAAAGAAATATATATATATAAAAAAAAAAATGGAAGAGAGAAAAGCAACATACCTTCCCCCAGTAAGCCATGCCGCCCTGAGAAACCTCAGGGCCAATTTTCCCGCGAGAAGCGCGTCGGAAAAATTTCCCGCCCTGACCAAGTTCAAACCACACACCCTCCTCGATCTTCGAGGAGCATTCAAAGATCTAGATAGATCAAACCTTCTCCCTCCTCCCCGCCAACCGCGAGAAAAACCCACCCTTCTTCTTCTGCTTGATTGGCTCAGGCTCGGGCTCCCTCTGACCGAAAACCTGCGGCGTCGGCTGGCTAGCCGCAGCCTCAGAAGGCCCCGAAGATTTCAAGAAATCCGCCAAATCGCTCGTATTCGTCTCTTCGAAAGCGCCGAGACGCGCGCCCGCGTTGCCGCGCGGGATGCGCTGGCGCGGGGCGGCGCCGCGGGCTTCGAGTTTGGGGCCGTTTGTGCCAGTGCCAGAGCTCGTGGGACGGGGAGTGGGGTTGCTGACATTGCCAGGAGGAGGGGCGGGTTGGGGCGGAGAGACTGGGTTTGATTTCGCTGCTGCGGCCGCTGCAGCTGAGGCGGCGGCGCTGCTGATGGGGCGCGGGGAGTTGTTGGAGGGGGGCTCGTTGTTGCGGAGGAAGTCGACGAGGGATTCTTCGCGGGGCGGCGGTTTTTTGCCGCCTCCGCCTCCGCTGCCGCCGGGCAGGGCGGTGATGAATTCGGCCTCTTCGTCGTCTTCATCTTCGCTGTCCGAGGGGATGGCGTAGGGGTCTTTGTTGCGGTAGCGTTTGCGGCCGTCGCTTTCGGGCATTGCTGGGGCGGGTTTGGAGGTGGACGTGGAAGTGCCGTTGGGGACGGGCTTGTCGGAGGTGGTGGTGGTGCGGGGTGCTTGTGCTGGTTTTGAGGGCGCGATGATGGAGTTTCTGTTGCCGTTGATGGCGGAGGTCTTGCCGGGGAGGTCGTTGCCCATGTCGTCGAATTGGTCCGAGTCCATGGTGTTTCTGAAAGGCGCGACAGTCCTAGAGATCCGGTGCGATCCCTGCTCCTCCGGTCCGTCGCGGATGAAGTTGATGAGATCTTTGTTTCCACTTCCGGCGCCCGTAGCGTCCCTTGCTTGAAGATGCATTTTGGGCTTCTTTGATTCGCCTGCCGGCATCTTGGGCACGGGAGGAATGTTCTCCGCCGCCATCGTGGTGTGCGTGAGGGACTTCGTTCTCTCGCCGCCGACACTGCTGGCGATGGATTGAGAGCGCGAGTTGTTGCGCAATGAGTGCAACGAAGCGGCAGACCGGCTCGTGTTTAGACGCTGCGTTTCAGGCTTGCGATCTGGACCAGTCGAACGGATGAAGTCGGCAAAGTCACGCGTCGACGCGGTCGTCACTTGTGGTTCACGCGCTGTAAGACCACTGCGACGGTGAGCACTTGTGTTCCTCGGAGGTGGCGTTCTCGCAGACTGTCTGCGCTCGCGGATGACCTCGCTGTCAGGTCGGGACGGCACTCGCTCGACCTCTTTGATCGACGTGGGCTTGCCGTGTCGAGATTGGCGATGGCTGCTGGCGGCAGACGCAGAATTCTTCCTGGAAGTCGAGCCTGCGCCATCGGAAGTCTGACCTGTCATCCTTGCAATCGAGGCCGGGTCTGACGTCTTCTTCGAAACAAACTTGCCCTCACCGGTCGGAGGACGCGAAGGATCATCGCGCACAGTTTCAGGCGTGAGAGTGTACTTAACAGTGTCGCCGCCTTGCAAAAAGTTGTCGAAATCCTCTGGTCCACGAATGCTCGCGGATGTCACGATGGGCGGCGTGCCGGTGCCGCTCTCAGTTGCTGGCACGGCGACTTCCTTCTTAGGGGTGCCTTTGTTAGACATGGCCGGATGCTCTTGAACATCGCCTCGAGAGGTGTGCTTGGAATGCGCGCTGTACGTGCTGCGAGTCTTGGGAGAATCATTATCTCTCTGGCTCTTGGCTGTCTGGCCTGTCCTGTATTCCCTCTGTCTGTCTTGCTGGGAGACAGTGGGAGTTAGTGGGCTGATGACGGCGCTCCCGGGACGAGGCACAGATGCGCGTGTCTTTTCGTTTGGAGACTGGCGAGTCTGAACCTTGAGAGGTGGCTGCTCCGGTCGCTGCTGCTGTTGCTGTAAATCATTGCGATCTTCCAAGAATTCTCTTGGAGATCTCGGCGGCGTTTGAACGGCGGGCTCAGCAGCAACAATCTGCTCGACCTGACTAGGAGGCTCCCCGGTTATGAGAAGTCGACCTGGCTTCTCCTTCTCCTTTGGAAGACCGATCATCGGCATATCCCTGGACTTCTGTTCGGTCTCTGGAGGCTCACTTTCCATAATCTCGGAAGGTGATGCAGGAGCCTCCAAAGCTGCCATAGTCTCAGTATCGTGTCGCATATGACTTTTTTCGCTCTGAGGCTTGGGCGAGGGTAGAGCATCGGCCGTGCGTTCTTGATCTGCGACCGGGATGATGGGTTCAGGTGGTTCAGCACGATCCCGGTGGCCAAGGGTGTATGATTTGTCAGACTTCCTGGATGTCGAGCGTTCAGGTAAAGCGTCTGGTTGTATCAACTTCGAGTGCGTCGGTGGCAGTGGGAATGATTTGTTGGAGTCCTGCGATTGAGGTAGCTCCTCTGCAGCCATCATGGACTTCATGTCGACACGGCTCTTTCTCTTATCCAACTCCTCGATTTCCTTGACCGAGCGTTCCCTGGGTTGAGGCAATGCACTGTCTGTGTCTTTTGCCGTTTCATCGCTTGTTGAGACTGGCTGCTCCTTCAACATCTTGTCCTCATCTTTCTTCTCGTGCTGGGCAAATCCCAAGGCCGCCGCAGCCGCGCCAGCAACTGCAGCACCGGCACCGGCAGCAACACCCGCCACAACGCCGGTTGACTGCTCCTTATCTTGGTCTTCGTCAATTTCTTGAGCCGGCTGCGCGGAAGACTCGTCCGCTGCGCGATTCAGACCCTCTTTGTCGGTCAGGAGCACCTTCGTGTCCTCCCTGTCTTGTTTGTGAGCATACATGTCCAAAGCACTAGCCTTCGGCTCAGGAGCCACTTCCTCGCCAGCATCAGCAGTTTGCACAGGAGCATCCTCCGGCATTTCAGGGAAAGCACCCGGCATGTCAAGGATTGGTGTGCGCGGCGGCATTGGTACAGACTTTGATCGCTTGCGGGTTATCGCAGGCCTTGCAGCGGGGGAGTGAGGTGCTCCTGATCTAGACGATGTTTTGTTTTCAAATCCGTTGGCTGTGGTGTAGGGCAGGGCCGACGTAAAGCTGTTTCGTCGCGCCTCGTTGGTTCGGCCATCCTCTGCATCGTCCTCCTCAAAGACACTTGCGAGACCCGGCACCTCGATCTCATCGATGTCGCGTTTGGCGTCGCGCATGGGCAGAGGGATGTTGGCGGCGAGAATATATTCAGGGTATTGAGCCGCGATATCGTCGTCATCGCGCGAGAGTTGGTTTTGGCGAAGTGCGCGATACTCAATTTCCTCGGCCACCGAATCTCCTCTCAAGTGACCCATACTGCCGTGTCGCAACTGTGACAGAGAAACACCGCGATCGCGGGTGAAGCTCGAACGCGAACCCATCCCGCGGCGGCTGGGTGTGGTAGGTCGTCGGTCGTTTCGTAAAGTCTTGCGCCACGTTCGCCAGAGTCTACCCAATCGAGCGTCCAACGCGACTTTCTCAACGTCAAAGTCTTCGACCGTGAACTGTCTAGAAGCAGCAGCAGGAGCAGGCTCGGGCCGTTGTTGTGTGCGACTCTGTCGTCGAGCGCGGGCAAACGCTACCGATCCGGCTGCCTGCAGTGACTGCTCGGCAACATACTCCAGAACAGAAGTGAGGAATATTGCGGCGGCCCAAGAGACGAGACCGGAGCTGGTGGAGAAGCGACGACTGTCCGCTTCACGGCCGTAGAAGAGCTCTTGTTCCTTGACGAATCTCTCTTCGTCGTCGTCTTCCATCTCGCCCAAGCGCATGTAGACCATGACGCGCAGACGAGTGCGCTTCCACACCAACTCGAGGTCCCATTTACGGTTGTCCCTCGACGCCGCGGCTGCGTTCTTCTCGTCCTCCTCTTCACCACCGGCAAGCAATTCATGTAGCTCCTCATCGGCATTCGCAACGGCTTCTTTGGCCAAACGTTGTCTCAGCACTTCGGTCACGGCAGGTCGCAGCGCGTGTAAGCTCGTCGATCTCGCTGTCGACAGGAAACTGTAGAGCAATTGATCGAGGAACGAGTTGATCAGCGCCAACGCTTGCGGAGAGAATTGCGCCTCGTCATTGTTGGATTCGTCGCGCTCGTCTTCGGTCTCGTCGTCGGAGTCGTTGCGCCTAGCATTGGCACAGTACTCGTTGACGACTTGGACAGCGCCGAATGGCGCAACATATGCGGCGTCCGGCTTGACATTTTCGGGATTTTGAGGCCAGTATCCAGTCACGCCGGAGATGGTGGAATAGCGATCGGAGCCGGCGACACTGGGAGTGCGCGACATGATGGGCGAAACGAAGGGACTCGCGTTGTCTACTCCATACGCATTGTTGTAGGCGGGGTTGGAATCGGAGGTTGAGGGACGAGCGAATGTCTCACTGGCGAGGAGCGGGGAGACCGGAGCGCTGGGAGGATAGTGGGAGGAAGCGGAGGCGGAAGCGGTGGAGTTGGAAGGATAGTGGAAGGGGCGGTAGTGTTGTTGGTTATTGTGATAGCTGGAGGATTGGTGAGGAGGAGGGTAAGGCTGGGAGGAGTGCTGCGACATAATGGTGCAGCAGTAGTTCTGCTCTGCTACTACTGCCACTGACTTCGACGCCGGCAGCAGAGAGCAGGGGTTGGCCAGGCAAGAGGTCCGAGAGCAAGCGTCGGAGAGGAGAGGTATGTGCACTGCAGCCAGCAGCCGGCAGTAGTTTGGCAGTAGTAGAGCTTGGTAGCGCAGCAGCAGTCAGCAGCACCAGACACCACCAAACACCAGCACCAGCAGCACTGCTTGGACAAGGATTTGGGTTGGAGGCGAATCAAGCAACCCCGACAGCAATCCGCATGAGACTGCGGCGGAACTGCTCTATTGCTCTATAGCACGCTTGGCGTTGGCGCGATGACCGGCAAATTCCCTTTCCTTCTTCCTGAATTGAGGTGATAGCGCGCAGCTGGAGCAGTCGGGCGAAGATGTCAAACAAGTGGGAGCAGAAAAGGCGAGTTCGCTTGAAACGGGAGTGGCGGACTATTGGCGGTAGATTCTTATTATTGGGAAGGGCGTGGGAGGAGGGCGTGAGTCGTGAAACTCGCACCAACGGTTGTTAGGTTGCCAATGAACGACGACAGGTGACGATGGCAAAAGGAGAAGATGGAAAACTCGGCAATGTTGGCGGCAGTAGGGTTGTTGACTGCAGGGAGATATGAACTGTATGTGTGTGTATGTACATGGATGTTTGCTTATGGAGAGCGCGTGCTGACGGCAGCAACAGGCGGTGACGATAATCAAGACATATCTCAGCCTCGACGATACATACAGGTATACATATGTCGGAGGTATATACATGTAGAATTAGTCCCTGAAATAATGAGTTGCATGAGGATTTTCGGCTCTCCTCACTAGCATGAAAAGGGGAAGCAGCCCGCGACAAATGCACGAATGCACGTAACCAATGCGCACGTGGGGGGTCATGGCTCGCACGCTCTGACTTGTGCTGTGTGACTCCTTGTTGAATTGTGTCGATCGTCTCTGTGAAAGAGTGTATAGGTATATACTGGTTTCATCAATCTCAATATGGCTTTGTCTTGGGCAGATACCATGATCGATGTCCCTCCATCTCGCTGCCGAGACCACCCATGAATCCTGCAGCTCTGAAGCTTTTCTGTACCGTAGGTGATCGTCGCAGGGATTCATGACATTCGTTTCAATTTACGATTCACGCGTCAACGCGTCTCCCATCATCAAGTTCAACAATTTTGTGATGCTGGTCAAGCATACATGTAATTAGTTGCGCGTAAGAGAGCGAATACAATCAATTTGCTCTGAACAGCTCAGCAACATGGGAATGCTCAATCCTCCTAGCAGCGCACCTACATCGTCTTATCAATCGGAACCAGCAAGACCAACACCCTCATATCGCAACGTCCAACCACTTCCTGCACGATTACTGGACAACTGCACCGTCTGCATAGAAGAAGAGCTTCTCTCACAAGCAATCCCAATCCTCTCAAGCGCCCTCACAGCAGGCCATGGCACCCCGAGACCGGCCTTGGTACCTCCTCCCCAACATCTCAGCCTTCTCGCCACCATGATCGTCCATCCATCCATGACAACTCGCACCACATCTGAAGAGAAACAAGCCGCTTCTGACGACGCCTTCCGCTACCTCCTCACCCTCAGCAAAACCACATCACCCAAAGCATCCGGTCTCACCAAAGCCCTGCAATACCGCGACGCAGACTCATCACGAGCCAAACGAGCACGCACGCGCCTCTCCGACATCAGTAGCGATGATGACCTCGGCGAAGGGCCCGGCCACATTCGTTCATCATACGCCAAATCAGGATCACTCTTCTCCAACGCAGATGACTTCTGGGCCGTGGTAGGGTGGGCTTTCAACTGCTCCATCGTTCACAAGACCCGCTGGACAAGATGGAAAATCTGGCTAAAACTCATGCTCGACATCCTCCAAGACGATCTTGAGAGCACCTATCAGGAGTATAGAGACTCCAGCCCGCGAGACGAGAAGATCCTCAACACCTCCCTCATCGCGCAATACCTAGCGCCTTACGCCGACCAAGGCCGTAATCACAAACGCCGCATAATGCGCGCCATCCTCGCAGACGGCCAGAAACCTTCCCTCAACCAATTCCCCGAAATCTGGCGCAACGAGACTCTGCCTCCAAAGAATACTAAACCCCCTGAACTCGGCACCAAACGCCCTCTAGACCTCGACCACGGCGAATACAGCGACTACTTCGACTCCGAATCCGACAGTGAAACCACAACACCTGGCGCAGCAACTACAGACAACCTCTTCCCTCCAAAACCAAAACGAACCAGCACCCGCGCAGCAAGCAGCACGCACTCCCCCGCCGCCCCCGGCACACCCTCCACACCGCAACCCCCTTCCTCCAACAGCGGCACCTTAACCCACGGCCCCCCTTCCTCCCTCCACCTCCGCCTCCGCCTCCTCACCCTCCTCTCCCGCTTCACAACGCTCCACCCCACCTTCTTCCTCGACTTCCAAGACCTCCTAGGCCTGTACACCGAATTCTTACGCCCCTTGCCCTTGCCGGTATTCACCTACTTCCTCCTCTCCAGCCCCACCAGCAGCACCAGCACCGACACCCAAAAATCGCACCATTCCCTCGACTCCCATTCCCTCTCCCCCCTCCTCCAAACCCTCCTCAGCGCCCTCCTCTCCACTTCCCACGCCCCGTCGCACCGCAGCTATGATTTGACGTGGGAGATTTTCGCGCTGCATTTTGCGCCTTTTGCTGCGGGGGGAGTTTCTGTGGGAGAAAATGCGCGCGTGGGGGTTTGTGTGGAGGGGTTGTTGAGGTTGTTGGTTTTGGAAGGAGAAGAACTTGGTGGGGAGTTGTGGGAGAAGGTCAGGGAGGCGGTTGAGAAGGGCGTGAGGGGGAGGGAGGAGAAGGTTGGTGGGGTAGGGAAGGATAGGGAGGGGTGGGAGGCGTTGGTGAGCGGTGGGGAGAGGATGAGGGGGTTGCTCGATGTTATTCGATAATCACGATTGATTGGGAATAGGCATCCTGCCGATGATGAAGTTGGAGTTGGTGGTTGGAGGTTGAATGTGGTTTATTTTTACAAGGATGTTTTACGCTGGCCTTTTTCTGCTTCTTCTTCTTCCGCAACCTTTCCAGGCCGGTGACTGCAACAACCCCCGTCACGATGCAAATGCTGTCCCTCTTTCCTTCCAACGCGGTTTCAAATAGTACACTAAAAATTCCCAAGGGCGACCTACCCCTTCATATCTCTTACACTCCTCTCAACCCTTCTACCAAGAGTACCACTGCCCCCTAGGCCCCTGCACCGGCCTATCAGGCAGAGGAACCCAAACCTTCTCCTGCCTCTGCTTCAGCCTCTTCGCCTCCCTCTCCCTCCACTGCCTCACGCGCGTCGCCTCCTCCTTGAGCACAATAGTCAGACTCGTCCAAGGCGTGCGCATGATGAAGACACGTCCGCGAGCGCGGTAATCCGGCAGCTGGCCGTAGGGACCACGGCCGACCCAGGCCTGCTCGATGAAAATGTTCGAAGTGTCCGTGACGCGGTGTCGCTTGCCGTCCTTGAGCTGAATTTCCAGCGGCGACGAAGGCGACACGACAGCCGAGCGCGGCTGAGCACCCGTGACGTCCGCGGAGGAGTTGTTGAGACTCGGCAGCGCAGCGCTGTTCTCCGCCTCTGCAACACCGACCTGCCCCAAACCCATACCGCGCATGACGACGGCCTCGTCGCGCGCCGCTTCCAGGTGCGCCATCACCGTCTCCGCCACCTTCTTCTTGCTGAAGCGCATCTGCGTGATGGCCTCGTCGAGCGTCTTGCCCTGGATCTGGCGGGCCAGCATGCCCAGCTTCTTGATGGAGGTCTTCATCATCTCGCTCTTGGCCGTGTGCTCGCGCTCCGTCTGCATGAGGAACTCCTCCTTGTTGAGGCGGCCGCCTTTGCGGATGCTCTGGATGATCTTCTTGCGCTCCCAGCGCTCGCGCGCGTTGGGGTCCGGGTCCAGCACGCGCAGCATGTTGTTCGGGTCGCGCTTCTTGCCCCCCGCTTTGGTGCCATCGTCGGGGGTGGTTTGTGATTTGGTCTGGGCTTGGGCGCGGCGGTCGTCTTCGAAAATGGAGGATGAAGCGATGTCGCCGGCCGTGGGTCCCATGGACTGTTGTTGTTGGGGCGTGGGTGCGTTGGCATTGTTTCGGTAGTATTCATCGAGGATAGGGTTGGAGCTGCTCGGTGCATCGGAGGAGGAAGATGCATGTCTCGTTGTGAAGAGGGTGGTGCGGGATTGCACTCGAGGGGTTGGGTTGCTGTAGAGGCCTGGGAGTGCTGTTAGGAGGGGAAGTCCTGAGCATAGGGTAAAGTCTGGACGTACATCTAGGCGCGAGCCGCCTTAAGGGTGCTGATACGCTCATGATGGGCGGATATGGCTCGAAACCAATACTTCACCAGCTCCTGCTATTGCCTCTGCTGCACTCTGGTATGGGACGAAGTTCTGATGATGATGACTGAGGCAGGTGCGGCGAGCGCGGAGGTCTGCCCGACAGCGAGATCACGTGCAAAGAAACAGCGGGACGGCTTGACGGGAGCCCGGATAATCGAACCGCCGCCTCGGGACTTGAATTGAGCTTTCATGGTGTTCTGGCCGTTGCTCGCTTAGATTATTAGGTATGGATGTAAGCAGGATGATGATGTGTTGGAAGCATGCGGCGATCAGTGGCTTGTTTCGATTTTGATTGTCACGCCGCAAAGATTGCCATATACTATTCTTCAACACTCGACAGACTGGTCGGGCAAATCCTTCGTGTAGCGCTAGGAGGTAGGAATGCCATAGAGCGCCAGACGGGATGTATAGAAGATCTCAAGGAAATTAGTGGTGACGCAGTGAAACTCAGGGCTCCACGGGCTCGTGTCGCACGAGAGAAGCCGATCCGAGCACGTCCAATCTGACTTGGGCCAACTAATCCTGCGTGTCCTGCGTGTCCTGCTGCTGCTCGAGCCCTCGCTGCGTGCGTTGCGTAAGGTAGAGCTGCCCACGCTGCTTAGGCCCGTTCTGTCTGTTGCACTGCTGGCTCAGGCTTGTCTGGCTGTCTGGCAAACTTTAGTCGTCCGTAACGTTCGTTGATGCCGAGAGAGCGGCCCGCGGCTCGTTCGTGTTGGCTGTCACTTCATTCCACCGTCTTGCTGCCACAAGCTGTTCACTTCCTTTGCGCGCGCTCACCCGCCTTTGCCCCGTCCCTTATTGCTGTGAGAGAAGGGCTGTGCGGCCGACTGAGGCGCTCCAGGCTGGACTTTGCGCGACCACAGGCCGCTCCTTTGGGTGTTATGCGCTAGATATTCCCCAGGAAACCACTGGAAGACCTTCAACCTTCGCCGTAGGGCTGTCCGTTTCTTTGCGGTAGCCAGCATGGATATCAACAGATTATTGTCGCCAGACGAGGGCGGCTCGCGCGCCGCACCGCCGCCACACTCGACGTCCAACAGCATGCCTTCGCCACGAAAGCCTCGCCGCCCGGCTGGTGGCAAACGGAA
>MSJI02000329.1:1444-63266 GCA_001931905.2 Cladosporium sp. IMV 00045 | reverse complement strand
GATAGGTATATAGTAATCGCTCCTATTTAAACTATTCGAAGCTATACTTCGTCGTAGTACTAACGGACCCCCTTAAGTACTATTATCCTCTTTATCTAGATATTATCGTAGCTTAGAACTAGGATATCTAGGCTAGTATAGGTAATCTTAATCGGCCGTCGATTAGGACCTTCGTAATAATAAGGAATATAAGGGAGGTAAAGGAGTACCGCCGTAAGTACGATCGTTAAATAGGTAGTATAGGAGAGGTTAATTTAGCCTATAAGCGGCTACTAGCACTAATAGGAGGTCTCTAAGGCTAGTAAATCACTATTACGCCTTAGTTCTTCTTCGGCTACGACTCCTCGTCGTTTATATTATAGTAGTAAGGCCGCCGGAGCCCTCCGTAGGAGTATATTCGATTAGATAGCTCTTAAACTACTCTAAACTAGCTAGTACTAGATTGCTTCGCTTAGTACGCTTTAAAGGTCGATTAGCGTAACCGCCTAGCCGATTTAGACCGCCTAAAGGACCTATTTATCGCTAAGGACTATACCCTATAAGATATTACTACTTTAACGAAGGCTAAATAGCGTAAAAAGGGTTTAATAGAAGGGTATCGGTTAAGGATAAAGCGATATATTAATAGCTTTATAAGCGAGCGAGTAGCTACTCGAGGCTAGATACTAGGAATTTAGCCAGGAATTTAATATTTCTATAGCTTACTTCGTAATATTACTACGTACGTATTATTACTCCGTTTTTATCGTAGGTTAAACTATTAAAAAGCGCTCGCTTTACTCTTTATAATTATTAAATAATACCTTAAAAATCTATAATACTAATTACGTAGTAATTACCTACTTTTAAAGTAATAACGATAATATCCTATAATCTCCGTAATTTCGCTCCGTAAGCGGCCGGCCCGCTCGGCCCTACGTTTTAGCGTATTATTTTCGTGCTTTCGTCCCCTACTAATCCTAATTAGGTAATTATAATATCAACTTTTAAATAATTAACTTAGTTAAATTTAGGGCCTTAAAACCTATATCCGCTCTCACGATAATAACCTCGAATATTACCTATTACCTCCTACGTAGCGTACGATAGAAATACGCTAAAATTCCCGAAGACTACCGCTATTACTATATTCCTTTTTATCTACGCCTTTAGTATATTAAACGTCTATTCGATTAGGTTTAAATCCGGCGAATATAGTAGTAGATATAGTAGTTAGTAGCTAGCTACTTCGACTATTACTCTTAACGACGGGTCGTAATAGATAGAGGTATTATCTAGCACGATTACTATGCCTATATCGAGGTACGGTAGTATACGATTAGCGACAAACCAATTAAATACCGCTTAGTTAATACCGGCCTATAGGATTAAGGGCTCTAGTAAATAGCCGTCGATTATAAGGGCTAGTAGGATACTCTACCGTATATACCACTTTATTATTACTAAATTAGTGTAATCGACTCCTATAGGCGACTACCTACGCTTCCTATATCCTATTCGCTCGTTAGATATACTCTTATCTAAGAATACTAGCCTATCTACTAGGTACTAGGCTATCTTTATTATAAATATCGCTCGGAGCGTAGTATTAGCTTTAAGCGCTCGTCGTTTTAATACCTTTCGAGACTAACTACGCTTCTTAAGGATACGGCCTACGGTAGTCTTATATAGATGAACTTCGAATTAGTCGTAGATAGCTAGGGCTACCTCGTCGAGGTATACCGTCGGTCGGTTATTAAGATAAGCGAGGATAAACTAGCTATATTAGTAGCTAGTATAGGAGTAGGAGTAGGAGTAGGTATATCCTCTTAGGCTAGCGTAAGCGCGCGCGGCCGTCCTTTAATAACGCCCCCTATTAGTACGTATAGGCTATTAAATAGGTTGAGATTACGATCTATCCTATTAATAGTAGCCCTATATAATAGGAGCTAGCGAGCGATAGACGATTAAGAGTAGCCTTCTTCGAGTAGGTACTATATCTATATAGTAATATAAGGCGCTAGGCGAGCTATAAGGCTAACTAATAATACCTTTAAATACCTATACTACTACTAGATTAACGATAGGGTCCTATTTAGGGTAACGACGAGGTTAAAAAGGTAATACTACTACTAGTACTAACGCTAGTTTCTACGTTTATATAAGGAACCCTATATAAAGCTAGAAAGCCGGCTAAGCCTCGTATTAACTACCTATAATAGATATTTTGCAGTTAATTATACCTATAAAGTAATACTCTAAATAACTATAGTATTCTCCCTATAATAATCGAAGTTTCCTTAGGGCTTTATACTATTAATGATTATTTAAGCTTATAGAGCGAGATACTAAAGCTGTAACATTTTCAGCCTACGATAAGGGCCGGGAAGCTATAATTCAAGGCGAGCCATAACTCGGTTCTTAATAGTGCACAGTACCCTATAGTCCTAGGGCTATCTTCTCCACCGCGGACTAATAGATTTTGGCTTTTCCTCTTTTTAACTCCGACGCATGGGCGCCATGCAGGACATTTCGCACGAGTCAGTTAGCAAAAGAGGAAGATGGCCGAATAAAGAAAAATGCTCAGCCAGCAAGTATACTTGCAATCCGTTGAGAGCTTCAACCCTGCTCAATGTCCCAAAAGGGTATTATTTTACTTCAATTTTTCGATCCTCGTCAAAAGCCATCCCGCACTACATCCATCCTACCTCCTTCGACTTCCGCCAAACCCCGTAGATTCATACCTCGCCCCGCCAGGCGCCGGTGGGGAACCCGCTCCTCCACTGCCTCCACCCCCAAAAGACCCCCCTCTCGAAGGTCCAGAAGCCCGTCCTCCACCGTTTCCAAACCAACTCGAGGGACCGGCTTGCCCATAGCCCGGCTCGCGAGTATTGCGGTTTCCCATGGCGTAGCCTGCGGCCGCACCGGTCGCCGCACCGGTCCAGAATCCAGGACGCCATGCTGACGAACTAGGCGATGAGCGCGTTGTCGGTTTCGAGCGAGGCGGAGCGTGGCGTGAGTAGGGTGGAGGCGGGTCGTCGTGGCCGTCGTGGTCGTCGCCGCCTCCGTACCCTCCACCCCATCCACCACCATCTCCTGGGCGGCGTCCGAAATTCACATGGGCGTTCGCCCCGCCGCCTCCTATCCATATCGAACGTACGATCAATGCCACGATTCCTGTCCGCGCGTGTTAGCCTTTCCCAATCCCCAAAATGCACGTTCAATCCATCAAAGCATGCATCACAAGCCCGCGAAACACTCACCCAGAAAAATCGCCCAAAAGACAAAAGTAAACAACTTCTCCCCCAACCCAACCTCCCCACCCCCTCTCCCTCTCCCCGCATCCTCTCTCTGCCCATACCTCTCCTCCCCCACCTCCGTCAAAACAAGCCGATACTCCACGCCACAACTCCCTTTGAGCACGAAAGGATCCTCGGGGCTCTCATATCCCTCACAAACCACCTCCGTGCTCCCCAACTTGAACTCCGCCGGCAGGCTGGCCTGACACGTCCACTGCACGTCTTCGGGCCCGTACTCGCCGCCCGCGTTGCTGCACCGCATCATGTCCACATCGTAGAGGCCCACTGCGCTGCCGCCCACGCAGCTGAGTTGGGGGACGGGTGGGCCGCGGCGGGAGGTTGTGAGGCGGTTGTTGTGCAGGGTGAGGGTTTTGATGTTCGAGAGGAGGACGGCGTCGTCGGGAGTTTTGCGTGCGGATCCTAAGGGTGTTGCCTTTGCTGTTGTGGCTGTGGCTGTGAGGGTGAGGAGGGCGTAGGTGAGGAGGTGCATGGTGTGTTGCTAGGTAATGTTGTTGTGGGTTTATTGGTAAGTTGTGGGCATGGTTTTTCGGTAGGTGATGATTATTATCGACTGTTTTTTCAATGTCCTCCGTCCGGGTGGCGACTTATTTGAGAAAAGTTGCTAAAGGACAGCTTGTTTTTACGCTTGTTATTTTGGTTGTCGATCTGGGTGGCGTTGTCAGGCACCAGCGGGGAATTTCAAAGTCGTGGACTTCACGCGTAGGAAAGATGATGTCGTTCGCAATCCACGTTCAGTTTTACCATAAATCGTGCAAATCAAGTGATAAGGCAATTTTCGTACACCGGAAGTTCCAAGTCTAGAGTCACTTCTTTGCAACGAATATCTCAATCAGACACATGCTGTTCAAGCTGACGCCAAAGATCTATGTTCAGCCGGACCAAGAAGTATACATTGCTACACAACGATCTTCCACTGCAATTCTACACTCAACGACATCCTACTCTCTCATGACGCCAGTCGCTCAAGCAGTTCAAAACATCAAAACGTAACCCCTACGTCCAAACCCATGAACGCTACTCCAAATCAACCCCTCAAACGATCATTCTACTCACCATTGCCCATAACCATCACCCCATTTCGTTGCCGAGTACACGCAAATCGCTGCGATCGACCCGAGAGTAATCAGCGCGAACATTCCGTAACATACCATGCCCGGCCTGTCCTGGTACCAGCGCTGAGGAGGGTAAGCTCCTCGACTTCTGCCTTGCTCGAGGTCCCGCTCGGGGCGCTGCTGCTGGACCGCTTGAATTTCCAGGGTTTGACGGTAGGAGATCTCGGCTGAGATGTGTTCCAGTCGAATACCTAAATCAGAGAGGGCGGGTTTCGGTGGTGTGGATGTTGTGTAGGGAGGTAGAGGCTCGGTGGGTTGGGGTTCTGGCTCTGGGCCTTTTGCTGGCGACGGTTGTCGTGGGGGTTGTTGAGGAGTACTAGGGAGGCGGGTATTAGTACTTGTTAGGGCCTCCATAGAAGGGCAATGAAGGGGCCTACTACGACTTACGGTGTTGGCGAGCGTGTTTGCAAATCGTTCGACATGTTCGGTAGTAAGATTCGGTTGAATTCGATGGGGTTTGGTAGAGGTAGCTGACTCCGAAGACGAAGAACCGGCGGACGTGAAGGCGTTTATATATGCAAGCCAGAGAGAGGGACGACATTAACAGAGCGGCCGCGATGTCATTCCCCCTGCAGCAAACAAGAATGACATCTTTCGAGCGATCAGGAGACGGACTCTGTGGTGTGATGGAAAACACAGCGGGTTGCAAAAACCCACAACTCCCCTACCTTCCCAGATTACTCAACACCACATATCCCACATAAACCCCGACCCCCGCACACCCACTCACCCACAACGACCACTTGATAAACCTCCCCAAATCCGGCCTCATGTACCAGCGTTTGAAAGAACGAGCCGCTCGGCTCTGGCCTCGTTCGAGGTCGCGCTCGGGGGGGGGGGCTCTTGGGGGGCGTCTGGTTGGCGAAGAGGGAGTTGGTCAGGAGGGACTTCGAGGGATAGGGGTTCGGGAGGTGATGGTGCTGGGACGGATTGAATGGTGGGTGGTGACGGTGGCGGGATCGTGGAGGGGGTTCGATCCCCGTGGACAGGTTGGAGATGTGGTTCTGATTCTGGTTCTGATGCCGGTTCTTTTGCCGGAGACGGCGGTTGTGCTGGAAGCCGGGTTTGAAGCCTGGAGGGGAGTGAGTGAGCTGATTTGTTTTTGTCTGGGTGGTTTCGTTAAGGTTGAGGATTGTGCCCAAAATTAGACTTACGACGATGGCGAGGCCGTTCGTGTCTTGCTCGCCATTCAAGCGGGACGGTTGATTCTCCTTTTCCTGCGGTGTTAATGCTTTGATACAGCTGAATTTGGCTCCTGGAACGAAGAGCCGATGGACGTAAAATCGTTCATATACTTTGGGGAAAGGGAGTGATGCATTAACAGAACGACTGCCTTGCCACTTTTACCGGTAGCAAACAACGCCGTTCGTGGAATGGCATCTTTCGCGAGATCAATGGACGGACTTTGTGGTATGAAGGAACATCGAGCGAGCGGTAAAGCATTCACTTCGGGGATCTAGGTGGCGCGTGGATGCGGGAGATATATGAGTGAGAGAAGCAAACTAGTGACTGTGTGAAGATGACGCCCAAAAGACGGTCAATTGTTATTTGTTCGTCGGTCGTGATACGAGTCATTTGTGGCAAGTCCTTGCTCGGATCAAATCGGCGGCTGTGTCGATAGTTGTTTGATTGCGTTGTTGGTGTGATACCTAGCAAATACTGCTGTGGGCGTCTTCCCTACTAGGTACGTGGAAATGGGGATGACAATGCAACGTGCAAAATGCCCTTTTTGAAGTTTTATTCTGTGTATGCCTGAAACTTCATTGCCTGTGGAATCCACGCTCTTATACCGTTCTCAATTGGGGTATCAAGATCTCCCTCTCTCTCTTTATCACTCGCAGCAGCGATTGAGGGCCTCATGCAATTGTCGAGAGACTTGCTGACGATATTGCAACTTCCTTATTTGCCTTGTCCAAATGCTCTCTTTGGGATCATCTTGAGCGTCCTCCTTTGCGAACATCGAGCACGTCGTCCTGTGTCCTGCTTCCAAGCCCATCCAGCTCCGCGCCAGCTCCGCAGCAACCCTAGAATCGCCATCCAATCACACCAAATCCCCTCAAGCCTTAGCCTTAACAGCCAACACCCCCTCAACATCCCTCAACAAGCTCTCCAACTCTCCCAAATTGGCCTTCTCAGGCCCGGCCCTCTCAAACTCCACACCCTGCCTAAGCCAATCCCTCGCCTCGTCCAACCTCCCCATCTCCTTCAAACACTGCCCCCTCCTCCACCAACCCTTGACGTTCCCCACGCGCTTCATCTCCGTGCTGATCTTCGCATCCAGCGCCCCCTCCGGCCAGGCCTGCTGGCTCATCAGCGCCTGCGCGCGATTGCCGTGCAGGGCGGAGAGTTCCTCGCGCACGAGGCCGGACGCCTCCCACGGCGGCCGGTCCATGGCCATCTTGATGGCGAGGTCGTACATTTTGATCGCCTCGGCGAAAGCGCCCTTTTTGAAGGACGCGTTGCCGCTCTCGCGCAGCTTGCCGATTTGCACGCTGCGCTTGGGGTTGACGGGCGCGGGGGGTGGGATGTTCTGGTTGGGCGTCTCGAGCGCTACGATGTGCCGGTGGAAGCGGTTCAGTTCGTCCAGGTTGGAGGCGAGGTGGGTTTGGGTGGAGGTGACGGCTTTGGTGTCGGGGTCAAGGGTGAGGGGGATGGAGGTGAAGGTCTCGGGGCCTTCGGGGGCGGCCATGGTTGTGGTTTGTTGCTGTTGTTGTTTTTGGTGGTTGAGTGTGCTGGAGATGGGGAATCAAAGATCGTATGTGTATTACGTTGGTCGCGCAATGTGTGTGTTTCGGTGGTGTATGGGAGGTTGTGGTTGGGATATCAAGCGGGTTGTTCAAGTTGACAGCTATCACATGCCAGCAGCTTGGAGAAGGCGGCGCTCGTCCTACCTGCCCTGCCCTTCATCAACCAATCCACGCCGACTGACAGACGAAAGAAGCGTAGAGCGTGCGTTAGCTTCTTTTCCTTACCCCAGACAACGGCCGATGATGATGGGTGGTTTATTTACATAACACCAGAATAATCCCCGTCTTGTCAGTAATCACCCGCGGGCGACCTGATCGAAGCGTCGTTTCATCACGTCTCAGATTATATCAAACCCTGAACACTGCCCACCACTGCCCTCCGCAACCGTTGAGACAGAACCTCCCAGGAGACCCTTTCGAGCGCCTCTCCAGGCTAGTTTGCTCCATCACCTCCGTACAGCCACGTCAGCCTGGGCAGAACAACACCCAGACTTCCAAGCAACGGCTGGCTGAGGCTGTAGCTAGCTAGCTGATCCGGTCAATACCAACTCTTGCAGGATCCTGCAGCTCTCTCTCGTTTGTATATATCCCGTCAGCATACACATACCCGTACAGCCTCGTTTTCCCGCCGTCCAACACCGCTCCCTCCATCCATTCGCTACCCTTCCAACAACCACTCAGTGGTCCGCTGGCCAGGCCCGCACTACTACCGCTTCGTCACCACCGCCCACCATGCGCATCGAACAGTCCTACTTCCAGAAAGCCAAAGCCCTCTTCCACGCCTTCCAAGGCCTCTTCACCTTCGTCGCCGGCTGCCTCGCCCTCGCCGTCCTCACCAAGTCCGGCAATCATGGCGGCCAGCTCGGTTTCTACTTTGCTCTTGTAAGACTGCACAGAAGTACACTCCCTCTACCAGCCGCTAACCATTCCCACCCTCCTTCATACAGTGCTTCTTCACCATCCCCGCCCTGATCTACCAAGTAATGGTCCCCATGTGGACGCGCGCCTGGCGCTTCGCCAACGTCTACGCCTACCTGGGCATCGACCTCCTCTTCTCCCTCCTCTGGTTCGCAGCAACCGTCGCCCTGGGTGTCTGGCAAGCGCAAGGCGTCAAGCAAGGGCGCGCCGACCACGCCGACGACGAAGACATCGACGACAAAGGCGACTGCGAGATATGGGCCTTCGGCAGCAGCTCCAAGTGCAAAGTGACCAAAGCGGGCGTGGGGTTCGGCGTCGTCATCCTCCTCCTGTGGTGCCTGACCAGCGCCATCAGCGTGTGGATGGTGAACAAGTATCGCAAGACGGGCGTGGTGCCGGGCAGCAAGAACGCGGGCCGCGGGGCCTTCCACCAGCAGCAAGAGTTCGACGACCAGGCGAGCAAGGACGCGTGGTCGACGCGCATCGACGAGCCGGAGGACTTGGACGACGCCGCCGACGATCGCAGGAAATACGGACAGTTGCAGGAGTACGACGAGCACGAGCACGGGAGCAACGGTGGTGAGGGCTTCCTGCGCTCGGATTCCAGGCAGGATGCGCTTGACGCTCACCCGGGCAGACGCTCGCCCATGGATTCGGATGCGCGCAGTACGGCGCCCAGTGGGTATGAGGATGGCATGGCGCCGAGCGCGCTCAGTCCGACGGGCGTGTTGAGTCCGACGTATGGTCAGTTGAACCCTTTCGCGAACCAGAGTACCGCGTACGATCCGCAGGCGGGCAGTGGGAGGGTGCAGTTCCCGCCGGGGAATTATTGAGGGGTTGAAAGGGTGATGTGGAGGATGTGAATCAGGAAAGTGGAGCGTTGATGTTGTGTTTCATTTGAGCGAAGGGTTTGGTTTCAAGAGCAAGGCGTTTCTTTTGATAGGCGTTTCTTCGCATGTTTGTCTTAAGGTTTTTCTCGTCAAGGAATTCGGGTTCATCTGGGGAACTGGAGTACAGGAGATTTAGTTGTACAGAAAGTATATCATCGAACAGCAGACAAATATCTGGCATTATTGGAGCATGATGATTTCAGATCAGGTATCAGATACTCTTATCTCTCTAGTCTTCCATTGCCTTTCTCTTGTGAAGCTTCATCAGAAGTTGAACAGTCTAGCAAAGGCGGGAGAAGCTGAGAAGTCTGGGGATGGGTTGTACGTAGCCCGTGGTCAGGTCTAGATGTCTTGGAAAGTGGTGGGGTGAAGAAGAATCAATACCTGACCTCTGTTGAACTCTCCCACGCCGAGCTTTAAAGAGAAGCTCTCGATACGCACGCGAGAGCTAGAGAGGATGCGATGATGAAGAGTCGATGACCAGGAGGACAATTGCCACGCCACATTCCGAATGTGATCAATCAACCATGTGGATACAACTATCACTTCTCAGACGGACAACCCGTTCAATGCGATGAGAAAACACTCATCCATACAATCACTTCTCTCATGTCCCGGAGACAGATGGATGGAGACATCAAAACGCGTAAAGGCTGGGCCGTAAGGGAATGACAAAAGGTGCCGATCCGATTGGGCGGAGAAAAGGACGGGCAGAGCAGACGGTAGCGTGGTCGAAGCCGCGTAGAATCAGCAACGACATGTGGTTTGCAGGTGTTTGCAGGCAGAAAGTCTACCGCCCGATGATGAGACAGAGATCACGAGTTGCAGACAAGGCTGGCGCCGGGAGAGAGCTTATCCAGAGTTTCAGAGCGATTCCCCACTGCGGGGGCGAGAGGATTGGAGAAGTGGCGTGGCAGTGGGAGGAGGTAGGTAGTGGCAGGCGCGGATGACTTTCCTCGCCCACGCCATTCGCGGGACAGGTGACAGGGAAGCCACGGCCTTGTCTCGTCACAGCAGACAGAAACAAGCCAAAGCCGCCTTCAATGCCGGCCATCCAGCCCGAGACGTATTGCCGTAGCCATGATGTGAGAAGTCCCTCTCCATCTGACCCGGTAGATACATAAGAGATCGTCTGCGCTCCCAGAGATGTTTGGTCTGTATATTTCTTTCCCTTCTCCCTCCATTCATCTCAAGTCTGCCATCTCTTCGTCTCATCCTCTATTTCACATCCTCTCTCTGCATACCGGCATTACCCCACATCTGCATCAACCAATCACAATCCCTCTGTAAACCTTACAAACAAACCACTTTCACATCTTCACACACTCCCACAATGTCTGCTCAGACACAAACCAACGGCGAGGCGCCCGCCGCCACCCACAAGTACGACCCCAACTTCACCGAGAACGTCATCAACACCTGCGGGCCCAACACCAGCCCCCGCTTCAAGCAGATCTTCGCCTCCGCCGTCCGCCACCTCCACGACTTCACCCGCGAGGTCGACCTGACTCCCGAGGAGTGGCTCGAGGGTGTCAATTTCTTTAACGAGGTCGGCAAGACATGGGCCGAGTCCAACGGCAAGCGCAATGAGATGCACAGAATGTGCGATCTCGTCGGTCTCGAATCGTGAGTTTTCTTGACATTGATCCTAATAAATCAGGCAAAACAGCCACTTACAACAAGACCAGCCTCGTGACCGAAATCGCCAACTACGTTGAAACCGAAGACCCCAACTACGCGCCCACCTCCGCCGCCATCCTGGGTCCCTTCTGGTCGCCCAACGCCCCCTGGCGCCAGCTGGGCGACTCCATTATCCAGGACGCGCACGAGGGCCAGGTCACGTACATGCACGGCGTAATCCGCGACCTCGTCACCCACGAGCCCATCCCCAACGTCACCTTCGACATGTGGCAGGCCAGCAGCAACGGCAAGTACGACTTCCAGGACCCCGCGCACTCGGACAACAACCTGCGCGGCAAGTTCAAGACCGACGACAAGGGAGAGTACAGACTCTACTGCCTGCGCCCAACCGCCTACTCCCTGCCCACCGACGGCCCGTCGTACAAGTTCCTCCAGGCTGTTGATAGGCACCCAATGAGACCTGCGCACATTCACTTGATGGTAAGCCTTGACGATCGTCCACAGCTCAATCCCTCTGAAGCCACCTCACTAACACTGTCATTCCCAGGTCACGCACGACGACTACAAGCCCGTCGTCACGCAAATCTACCCCAAAGACGACCCCTGGCTGGCGACCGACACCGTCTTCGCCGTCAAGGACGACCTCGTCGTCGACTTCGACCCCATCAAGAACCACCCTCCCACCGGCGAGCACACGGGTCCCGGCGGCCCGGCCACTCGCGAGCTCGAGTTGAACATCGTCCTCGCTCCGAAGGGGATGGCTGTTAATGCTGCTGACCCTGTGCAGCACTAGACTGCTTTGAGCGAGGAGAATGGGAAGATGGAAACGACAGAACACATGAACGTAGGCGAAACAACCTTGTCGTGTACATACGGGACTTATGTCGGGGGAGGGTCTTTGCTTTTTATAACGATATCTGCTGCGTTTAGAGCGAGTTTTATGAATCCATTTTGTCAACAAGTACAAAAAGAAATTTAAAAAGAATCAAAAAGAAATCCATACCAATGTCCCAATCACACGTTTTTTCCATGTTTTCCAGTACATTGGATTCATTGTTCCCAACGTCGCTAACATTCGAGTTCGAGAGCGCACAGCTGGTCCACCTTGTCTCATTCGCGCAAGACTCGTACGGGGGGCGACATGGAGGCAAACGCGATTGATTTTTGTTTAAAGTCGGTATCTTCAGCGAAAAGCTTTGCGGGCAGATAGAAAGAAAGGTAATCGGTACGGTTCATGGAGACAAGGACGATTGGCGTATCGGGTCCGAAAAAACACTTTACGTGGAGAAAATCTCAAGACTCGTAACAGCAAAGCCTAGCGTTGCCCCATCGCGTTTTCCCAAGCGCAAGTTATCATCAACCTCGTGAGAGCATACTGAACATACCTACATTCCCGTGGACATCAAAGTTCATCACAAATTCAATCTCTCTCGTCTCTTTCGTCGTCTTCGTCATCCCTGCCTCCCTATCTTTCCCTCCCCTCATCTAACTACAACAATCCCCACTACCCCCCTTCTCCCTCCCCCCAAAAGCCAACCTGCTCAACCCATCCACCACGCCCTTAATCCCGCCCTTGCCCGCCGCGACCTGGCTCGGCGTGCTGGAGTAGCTGGGCGGGACGTCCATGCAGGGGTTCTGCGTGAAGAAATTGCGCGGCCTCAACAACCTGTCACAGCATCAGTATTCGCAAACCGCACACAGCCCAAACTCTCGTTTTGGCTTCGATTTGCATGGGCAAGTATGTACTCACACAGTCATAGGCTCAGCAGGCATGACGGGGAAGTCCTCCGGGGACGGGAAGTGCGTCAGCCCGAAGGTGTGCCAGAGCACGACGTCGGCGTTGTCGACGCTGGAATTCGGAGAGGCGGCGATCCAGGCTGGCAGGCCTTGCGAGGGCTCGCCGGAGGTTTGGGGCACGTGGCGGCCGGCGGGGTGGAGTTGGTCGTCCGAGTCTGTGAGGGTGGTGTTAGCAAGGGAGGGTTTGGATGGTATGTGGTGGTGGTGGTGGTGGTGGTGGTGGAAAAGACACTTACACTTCGTAACGTGCACAGCGTGCCTGGCAAACCCGGCTCGTTTCCACACCAAACTGTTCTCCTTCGGCAGGAGAGGCGGGACCTCGCGACTGACGAGTTTGTACGACACCGGTTTCTTGGAGTAAGGGTTGAGTTTGTTGGTATTGGCCATCTCCCAAGTCCTGCTGAGCGCGCCGTCGTAATCGCTCATGCCCTTCCCCATAGTCTCGACCTTTGTCTTTTTGGCGTAAAAAGCATTCCCGTAGAAATTCTCCTCACTGCCGACGGGGGCTTCAGCGGCGACAGCGTCAGCGACGAAAACCGTGTTCGCCGGCCCGTCGATGTTGGGATCGACCCGCATGCAGAAAAGGTGCTGGTGGTTGTGCGCGTTGACGCCGGGGTAGACTTCCGTGCCCCAGGGCGCGGCTTGCTCTCCCGGCGCGAGTGCGTAGGTGTTCAGGATGCCCGTGAGCTTGATTTCAAGCTGGATCGTGCCGTCTTGGTGGAAGATCCAGTACACGCAGTACTCGTAGTTGGCGGCCGTGAAGATGTGGCTGACGATCAGCTTGCGCGCGCGGGTGACGGTGGTGGACTCGTCGCGGAAGTCGGTGTGTTTGAACAGGATCCCGGCGTCTTCCTCGTGGATGCAGATGGCGTTTTTGATGGTCGTCGGTTCGCCGGCGCGGTTCACGAAGTCCGCGTCCATGTAGTGGATGGCGCCTTTACAGTCGCAGCCGAGCGCGAGGGAGTTGGTCATGTACCCGCCGCCGTATTCGCCCAGGTCGAAGGCGTGTTTGCGCTGGTGGGGATGTTCTGGGTTGCCGTAGGGGACGACCATTTCGGCGAGTGAGATGCGCCAGAAGGTGGGTCGGATGGTGCCCCTGTCGTTGTAGGTGATGTTTGACAGGACGATGCCTTCTCGGTAGTTGAATCCGACGTGGATGGACCAGTTTTGCCACTTGAGAGTGCGGCCGTCGACGGTGAAGGAGACGCCTTGTGGTTGCGTGATATTAAGTGGCTTTAAATCAGTCCTGAAGCCGGTTTCCTTCTTGATAGCCTCCGCGTGATAGTTGGATGGTGGAGCTTTGTTGAGCTGCCTGCGAACCTTTGGCACATCGACGTGGATTACTTGCTGGGTGTCTGAGTTGTAGATGGGACAGAAATCCAGAGGATACGAGTACTGTGAATCATCCGGGTGAGGGCGGTAGTACATCAACGCCTGCTGCAGACGGACTTTGCTGCCAAAGCGCTCATCGTACCCAATCGTCCATGGATCGCAGTAGACCTTGTGCATGTCCTCTGCTGGGATGCCGATGGCACCACATTGCTTGATGACCTCCGGATCCTTCCGTACAATAGACTCCACAATCTGCAAGTCTTCCATAGTGATCAATGGCTGCACGCCTTCCGTCAACTCCCATGAGAGGATCTTGTTGTTTTCCAAATCTACCAGGCCATCATAGACCTTGCTACCGCGTCCGATGGTGACCACGTCCGCGATTCTTGCTGGTCGAGGAGTGTTCTCGGGGTTTACGACCCATCGCATCATCTCTGCTTTTGGAGGCTCCCATAGTGTGATGGCGTTGAAGAAGACGTCATTGTAAGATTGCCTGACGATGGCAACTGCTTTGGCGATTTCGTCCTTGGTGAGAGGGTCGAAGGGGTGATGCTTCACCATCTGGCCAGTCAAGTGAGAGCTCATTTGTTGAAGGCGTTCGAGCACCATCTTGCCGGTATTGTCCAACAATCTTTCTCTCTGTAGTATTCCTGGACAAAACAGTCGTGTGGTATACAAACAGCAATTTCGAACAAAAGAGAAAAGGTTCGGGAATAGCCAAAGACTGCAATTAAGAACACCAAATGACCTACCTTATCCAATTCGAAGCTCGTAAAATATTCAGCATTGGATCTGCTCTTATCGCCCACGCGTGCACTATCGAGCTCCAAATCGTCCATAGTACGCGACGAGATGTGGAGAGAAATGAGGGGAGAACAGCAGATAGCGGACGATCCGACACGCTATGCCTTTCTCGGAGCTGATATGCGAGAAAGGGAAAGCCCATAGCCGGCCGGCTATCGTTCTTGACATCAGCTGACATATCTCTACGACAAACACGCAGAGATCGGAGACGGAGCGTGTGTGTAATTGCTTGAAAGATCAAACAGGTCGATGAGATAGGCAACAGAAAACCTCAACGTGTTCACTGAACCCGCCATGCTTCATATCTTGAGAATTTTGACAGACGTTGCCAGCCTCGATTGCCGCCCGTCGTTATCAACTCGTCAGCGATGTTTCTTCTATTCTTCCATTTTCACTGAGAATTAACACTAACTTTTTCTGCCATCCCAATCATACGCCTATATAGACTACCGCGGACGACTTTGTGGCTTCACATCGATTGCATGATGAATTGCTGAAGGGGCAGTGAGATTCTTTCATTTGGAGGAATGTTTGGACGTCGAGGCTTTGATCACTGAGCCAAAATCAAACAATGGCATAGTAGGCCCAGTCCGAGTCTGTTTCATCCCAACGTGACTCTACATCAGGCCAATGCAGATACACATCTCCGATAAGTTCAAACACCGGTCTTCTTGTATCGTCACCTAGTAACTCTCGGACCACTTTCAAAGATGCAGTGTTTTCGAACAGTACAATCTTGTCCCAGCGCTGGATGTCCAAAGTGGCATTGACGAAGCCCAGATAGCCGACGTCGGTCGTTAACATCTTATAGCTCATGATGTCTTCAAAGAACTTGTCGCAAGAAGCCAGTCGCCCGAGGGCTTCTGTTGCAGTTGATCCGTCTGCCGGCCATGGGCATGGATCTCCCGGAAGCTTCAAGAATTTCATGCAATCTTCCATTGCTGTTCGAAACGATTTGTGGAATCTTTGTGGCAAGCGCGGGTCTTGAAAGAATCTGAGGTCATTCGATATCGCGTACAGAAGATGTACTGCAGAAAGGTCTCCGGGTGCCAGACGCTGTTTAGCCGCTTCTCGGGCCGTCTGGAATAACGAAGACATGGCAAAATGGCTGTTTCCAGCATAGAAATCTTGCAATTGATCTCCGGTGGCTTCTTCGTGCTCGCATCGCGATCTCAAAAACCTGGCGAGATCTAACTCTTGTTTTAACATCGACCGCAGTGAGGCTCGTGTGCAAGGAGATGCGAGATCAGCTGGGCAACAAGCCAAATTTCCACTGTGTATCCGAGCATGGAAAAGAAGCATGGCTTCTGCTAGATGCTCTACAAGCTGAGACTCAGAAGCGTCCGATGGTGTCTCCACATGTAAAATTCGCGACCTGGGTAGCGACATCCATTCCTCGCAACGAGATTGCATCTGGGCTTGATACTGTTCTTTTATGTGTTGCTGCCACGAAGATTGCTGAGGTCCCTGATCAGTAACATTTGACATGCCGGGAAAACTTGCCACTTGTGGAAGCATGCCTCGCGAAGTCGTCGTAGAATCGACCAATTCTATCCAAAGTCCTTTAGCATTCAGAACCTTTCTGCCATCCTTGTCTTCAAAAGAGAACAATCTTGGACGTAACTTCTGCTCCCAGGATTCATGATACTCTGGATCTTCGACTTTGCACCGGTATTGACTAGCAAGAACGCCGTCAAAGGTAGGTATAAGCGAAGCTCCTTTCTCAGAGAAATCCGGCACCCACGATGGCAGCCTGAGAGTCGTCGATCCAAGATCCGAGGGTGTAACAGGTGCTTTGTAGCTTGTAATGTCAAGTGACAGTGATCTGGTCACTGCCGTCACTGCAAGATCAATGAACACGTGCTCAACAGAATGATTGTAGTCGGCAATCGCCACTTGTGCAGATAGGCCTCTGGTCATGCTCAGAAGCGCGAAGATCTTGTCACGAGGATCGGTGGCATCAAAATCACGAGTCTTATCAAGCAAGTAGAAGAGATCTTCCGCGTAGGAAGCCCTGACTTCAGAAGGATCAGGAACCTGATCTCCGTTCATCCGGAGCCTCGGTGGTGTGCGGGCGCGGTCTCGAATGGCCTGCAATAACTTGATCTGCTGCATCCCATCGGTCGTAGCAGCGTAGTCAACAAGTTTTGACCACTCAATGCTCTCATTTCCGCACATTACAAGTGGATCACTTTTCGCTTGAGCGATCTCTTGCACGATCCTACACTACCGTTAGGCAACCGGATACCCTTGATTTGCGGTGGACTCACCAGACTCTTGTCCAATATCTCCGACCGTCCATGTGATCAATCAATTGCCTGGTAATTTGGTGTCGCCACACAGATTTGCCCTTGCTCCATCTCTGGCCACCGAGCGGAGCCTCCAACAACCGTCTTGCAAGGAGAAGCTGGGCTGTTGCGTCGGAGTCGTGCATGCGGATCTGATGGGACAACACATCGCTAACGCCTGAAGCCTCTCCGATCCAGATGATCACGTTGTGAGCACATCGATAGATGTCACCCATCTGCTGCACCTGGTGGCTCCTCTCTCGTGTGTCTGTTTGATTGATGCACAGTGCGTCTACCCAGATCACGCGGGTTTCCTCGGACTTCCGCAAAGCAAGCAGAGCAGAATGCAGGTTCTGAGTGACCCTGACAGCAATTCTGTTGACAGAAACAGGGTTGGTATGTGCATCCGTTCCCCATGTGTAGGAGAGCGCTTCGTACTCAGTGTTGAACAATGTTGACGTGAAAAGTTTGCATCGTAGCTTGTCCTCTTGTCCTTTCCGCTACCTTTGAGAATGCGTAGGAATCGAGTCCGAAGTTGTGTTCCAGAGAGAGGGAGTGGCGAGTATAAAGCTGTTGGCCAGTCCGGTTCTGCCATGCTGTCTGAATGTCAGGGGACGCTCATGTTGGTCTGGAGGATAAGGTCTCGAGGGAGAGAGAGTGTGTGTGTGTGGCGAAACATCTCATATCATAAAGAGGAGCAGTGCGGCTATGCTGGCTGGTGTAACACACGTCGTGTGGTGCCAGCAAAGCGCACAGCCTCTCTACATAATGAGCCTGAGAAGCCCTCAGGCATGGTCGCACATTATCGCGGAATGTTCCCGATGGTAAGTCAGACGGGATGCCAACTCCATGTTCATATGGCGAAGAGCAAACGTGAGCAAGCCTTGATGGGTGGAAGTTGAAGAAAGGAAGGGAAATGCGAAAGTCAGAGCTCACAATCCATCCAAGCATCACCCGGGTCAGCCTTGGCGTCACCGTGGACTTGTCTCCGATCTTGACAACATCACGTCTTGTTCGCTCATGATCCGAACTGAACGAGAATTACATTGCTGGGCATCATGAGTCCTCGTGCCAATGATTTTGGCACTTTGGTTTGCGTGAGACCGAAGCGGCTAGCGTCGAATGAACCAACGAAGCCGCTACTACGCAGGATGGTGATCTGCCTACAGGAAATCTAATTGTATCCAGAGAATGAGTATATCAAGATTGCTGCATTCACCTAATAACATGCAATGGATATCTCGTGATGAAAGTCATTTTCCGCCCTCGATAAAAGCGACGGCTTCACCCCAGCCACTCTTCCCGATCTATTCACATGCAAGCAACAATAGCAAGGTGATGGATTGTTCCACATGTCAATAGGCGACAACGCCTATTATTCATCCATCACTTGCGCATTGTTGCCTTCGCCTTGCCATATACTAGACCGCAACCTGTCATATCTCTCACACATTTCTTAGATTATCACCTCACTCCAGCAAAGCGACAAGCACCGCATTTCACAAGATCTGAGCCTTGCAACGCACACTTTGACAGCATGGCTGCTCATTTCGGAAGCATCCTCAGCACCCTCTCTTCTTCGCTTTTTCGCAAAGAAGCCTACCACACCGTCGTCGACGAGGAGCCGGTTCGCAAGTCCCCGAAACCGAGTCCGGACCGTAAAGCCAGCAGCACGATGGCAGGTCTCCAAAAGGGGCGCAAGTACCGTGTTCACATCAGTGGTGGCACAAATCTTCTGGTAGCTCGCGACCTTAGATTTCCCATCTCCTTTTGACCACTCACTGACCGGAGTCCAGATCGAGTGGCGTGACGATGAAGAGAAGGCCGCTCTCGAGGACTTCATCCTGCCGAAGTCACAGCCCGGCATCAAGAAACAGCGCATCAAGGACTCCAGCACGATGTCTTCCACTCCACTTGGAATCAGTAGCAAAGAGCGCAACGGGTCTGAAGATCCGGTCAGCAAGATTCCGCCATGCACGCCGCAGTCCTTCGCGCCATCCAACAACGTTATCCCTCCGTACTTCAACACCACCATCAGCGCTCCGGTCAACACCGTCATTCCTCTTTACGTTCTGTCCAACACTTCCACTCCGACATACCTGAACGTCAGCCCAAGCAACAATCACAGCAACCGCAAGAGCCTCCCTCACCGCATCATCATTCTGCAGACGATCTTCGAAGACCCATTGGCCGAAGAGGAAGCAGGACTTCACTCTCCCCTCGACTCAGGCGTCATTCTCAGTGACAGCGACGGCGACAGCGATCCAGGCCGAAGCTCTCCCGTCGAGCCACCAAAGACTCCTGACCCCACCGCGGCTTCTCTGGCCCTACACGCATCCACTCGTCAGGCGGCACATCAGGCGCCAAAGAAGCCTCGCCGTACTCACGTCCGCCGTGGCCCATTCCCCGCCGCCACCGTCTCGGCTACTGTGGCCACTGCTGCCATACCCACCATGCTCAGCTTCTCTCCGGATGGCGAGAGGGACATTTTTGGCGAGGCACACTATTCACTAACCAAAGGCCTGGGCGAATCAGCAGGCCGCAGCGCACGTTGCGCCAAGGAAGCGGATGATGTCTTTGCAATTGGAGACTTCGACATCGGCACCGACCGCACCGCTATTCCGCGTGCCGTCGCAGCTGAGGAGGGAACGGTCGAAGACAACAAGGAGAACGTTAACGAAGACGGCTCGGTGGTGTGTTGAAGGCACGAAACAGTTCTTGAGGTCAGATGGGGTAAAGATTGGGTAAGGGAGTTAGAGCTTGATGTGCTGATGCTTTTGGTTTTCATGGATGGGATTTTTTGGGTGCCAAATTTGCGAGAAAAACGGGATATGGGGAAATGGTTTGTGGGAATTGATTGAATTTGGGGCACAAGGGGCCGGCTTATCGGGTATCGGCTTTGTCATGGAGACACAGCAACAGGTATTGATTTTTGAAGGTCAGAAGGGATTAGATAGAGATATCACGCCTTCGTCAGCTGCTGCTGGAAGATATTGCAGGCAAAAGCGGAAAGGCAGCTGGTTCACCATTCGTTAGCTAGCCGTAGCATGAGAAAACCGTCCATTCGATCGTGATGGATACTCGATTCATGAATTTTTCCGCGAGGTCCTTTAGGGTTTGTCCAAACTCCTTACCATCGCAAGTCATCTCCAGATCGCGTTTCGCGCGTTCAAGTCGCTTGCTGCGTCATCCGCTATATGGTATTCCGTTCCAAGTGGAGTAAGGCCAGACTCGCAGCAAACAAGGCCGAGGCGACGACACATCGTACTTGCCGAAGCAGTCCAGCACAGGTTTAACACTGTGCAAGCAGCTCACTGGTGTGACGGGTACCCTGCCAAAACGTAGTGATACTCGTCACTTAATCAAAAGATGACTTGGCCAGACAGGTGAACGTGATTGTAGTTACGTGCCACCCGATCCTACCGAACCTCAATCAAAGCACTCTCACCGGCCGCGAGCTGTATTCTTGTCACCAATGGCGGAGCGATCGCGTAGATTTGCCATCTGCCATCCATGCCCCAGGCGAGCTGCAGCAGTCTGCGAAACCAGTCATGCAGATCTCGATATACTGTTAGATGGATCGGGGGAAAAGCCATGTGTGTGCAGGTGTGGTCGGTGTTCTCGATGCCTCCATTCACAGGTGAGGTCGCAACAGCAGTAGTGTCTAATCACGTTCGACATGCCAGTCGCTCAAGCGCTCAGCAACAGCAGGACAGCCGTCACTACACATGGAGATGTGACGATAATGCATGCGTATCTCCAGAACCGGGCGGTATGGGGAATGACGGCTTGCTGCTGCCCGCGGATCGAGGATGCGGCGGCGACAAGACGCGGCTAAGCGACCTGGGAACCGTTGGTCGTTGGTGTTGAGGAGCAGCACCACGGGCGTTTCGCGGGCGCGTGGGCAAAGGGAGATCGCCAGCCAAACGGACCAGCCATTCGATCCCATCACGCCCATCTGACCTCACGTGCCTTGAGATTCGCTTTGCTGCGTTCCGCCACATGCATCAATTGATTTTAGCACCTTCGCTTGCTTTCAATCGATCGGACCTGTCGAATCGCCTCACTGGCGAGCAACGCTGTCGGCTGGTGCTTGCGCGTCCCCAAGGACTAAAATTCCCATGCCACCGACCCGTCTTCGCTGATCTCATCCTTCATTCCCCTCCACGCAACCAATAATCTCGCCAAACTTCACCCAGCGCGAACCCCTTCATGCTCTTCCGCGACACTACTACCAATACAGCCACTGCGACGTCACTCTGCTGGGGGCGCTTGTTGCTAGGCGTGGAGACGTGTAGCCATCACTCTAGGGTACAGCAGGGGAGCAGTACCGAGAGTGCGAGTCCTGTGGTCCCTTGGTTTCTTTGCCATCAACCTTCGTATCGGTATTGCCGTTATGCCGCCTCCATCGACCACGATCGCGACCTGAAACCTCCATAGCGTACCGCTGCACACATCGCGATCGCGGTTGCTACTGCTTTCCCATCCACCTTATCGCCATCCATTTCGTGTCTGCCACCTCCCTCGATATTCGTGGTGTTCCCCCACGCTACACTATCAGCCTCCCTCCTACCCACGCGGTTGTTCCCCGACCCTTCATGCGCTTCTTTGCCACCACTCCCAAGGCACCTGTTCCAGCGCCAGCCGAACGTACATAAAGCACCATCCCAGAGATCGGTGCGTTGCCTGCTTGTTTGGGCGCCCTGTCACCGGCAGCTGCACGCCTGCAGCATCCTACCAACTAAAATGCCACTACTGCTCTCTATCCCACCCCTACCCTTGGTCGGGCTCCCGGTCATTCGTGTGAAGCAAGCCACATCTCAATCTAAGCTCCTTGCCTTTCTTGCCTCTGCTCCAGCGTCTCCGTCCCGCTAACCTGAGGTCCACCCCCCTCCCTTACTCAAGGTCACCCTGCCATTATTCTGCCGCACTCGTGCGGTTTGCCTTGTCCTCCCGTCCCGATGTAGGGCGGGACGATAGAGGATGTGCAGACAACCCTCACAACCTTTGTCGTCATTTGACATTGTGGGCGGCACGGACGGTGATGTTGCAACAGCACATGCTTGCGCATATCATTCTGTTCCCTTCCAGGTAGGTACGGTATAGTGGTATTATACCTCAGCCTCTTGAGCCTCTTCCTCTCGAGCCTTCCCAATTCTCCTCTGTCAAACCTTACCGTTTTTACTCATTGTACTCTGTCACATGCTAATCTTCTGTCAATCTTCCACAACCTCACCGTGTCTACCTGCATAGTGCTTACCCTTGATCGGGGCAGATTCTTATGCATGTCGACACCGTAACACTGACACTTCGTACCTCGGCACCAGGAATCACGACCATCTGAAACGAACGTTGCAAGACAGGCCACGGCTTACAATCAGTGATGACTGACACATTATCCGGAGCACAGCATGGCACGCTGCTCCAACGAAGAATGAGTCGAGGACAAAACGACCCCCTGGACATGGCCAGCCTGATGACCAGCTTTAATATGCCATTTCAGCCAGAAGAATTTGCAGCGTCTGCTGAGATGCCAGTTCAGAGCACTCTTTCCCAGCAACCTCTCCAAAGCATCTGCCCAACCATGGCTCCATGTGATCTCTTCAACATGAATGGAAACTTGGACGGCACCATGCACCTTGTTGACACATACAGCATGGCCCCTGGATCGATGAACAACGTCTCCACCTTTGGGTCTTTGTCATGGCCTGCCGGTCCAAACGTGGCGTCACTGCGTAGAGACTCAAGTTACTGCTCCGCGGCTTCGTCAGAGACTTGTATCAAGACGGAAGAGGTGGCCCCTGTTGATCCGTCACAGCTCCTTTACGACACTACCGCTTACGCCTCCTCACCCGAATACTCGAGCTCACTGGACAGCTCAGACGACAGCAAGCCTGCCGTCTTCAGCACCGATATTGACACTCTCATGCGTGCCATACAGTCAAAACAACAGGAGTCCGGATCTGAGCAACAGGCACAGCCCAGCTCACCTACCTCATCAAACTTGACCGCAGCCCCTTCACCACGTCGAAACAAAGCCAAAAGGCGATATCAGTGTACCATCCCCGGCTGCGAGAAGGCTTTCCACCAGAAGACGCACCTCGACATCCACACCCGCGCACACACCGGCGTGAAGCCTTTCCTCTGCAAGGAACCCACCTGCGGCCAACGTTTCAGCCAGCTGGGTAACCTCAAGACCCACGAGCGCCGCCACACCGGCGAGCGACCTTACCACTGCGAGACGTGCGGCAAGACCTTCGCACAGCGCGGCAACGTGCGCGCGCACCAGATCGTCCACACGGCCGCCAAGCCCTACACGTGCAAGCTGGACGAGTGTGGAAAGCACTTCACGCAGCTGGGAAATCTGAAATCGCACCAGAACAAATTCCACGGCGCGACCATCCGCCGGCTCAAAGAGCGGTTCGAGAACATCCGCGAGGGCGACGTCGTCGAGGAGTGGGAGAAGGGGCTGTGGGAGTACTTTGTCAATTTGTACAAGAATTGCAACAAGGGCATCAAGGGGAGGGGGAAGGGTAGGAGGATCAGCAACACGTCTTCCGTCGCGCCGTCGCTGGTCGGCGGCGTGTCTGGGCGGAGAGACAGCCTGGTGAGCAGCAATGGTGCCTCCTCCTCGTCGAGGAGTGCTTCCATTTCGCTTACTGCTTTGACGCCGGGCATGGTGCCGGCTGTGCCTCCATTGTCTATCTGACACGGCATACTACCGGTCCGCATGGAAATCTGGACAACGCTTGGAGTACGCTCTTGTTGTCTCACAACCTGGGATCGACATGGAATTCTTCAGGCTTGGGTAAACGGCGCAGCAGAACAGGGCGGGCGTTGTCTGTTATCTTCTCTTCGGCGCCGTTGTTACATTTTCTTTTCTTTCCTTCATATTTCTTTTCCCCGTTCACGGTGCGGTGCTCATATCTTCCTTTGATTGTATGATACCACAGGAGCGCCGAATTTTCCAGCAATATCAGCGACGACATCACGGCCTAAGAGTAACGATATATGAAGAGCCATACAACTGATGTATCAGACGATCGTTTTCTCATTTCTTTTGTCGGTCTGTGGATCGTTGATCGTGGAGCAGGGCTTGCGTTCACAGAGTACTGATGCAAAGTCATTGTCGACACAGATCTTATCATGAGATTTTCAACATCATGTTCAAAAGTCTGATGGCACGGTGAATGGTATCGGTCTAGTAGTTTTGGCCTCGCCGGATTGATATTCGGCATCGACCTCTTCCGTAGTTAATTCGCAGGCTCTCCGAAAGGCGCGTAGACGTGAAGTGCGACTTTGCCTGATCTCAGCAACTCAACAGGCAGGCATATGCCACAAATGACTTCCGATGCGCCTAAGGTTGATTCCTTGGTGAGTCTGTCATTGATCGAAATCGCAAACAAACCCCATGAATTCACTTCAGATCCCTCGATTCTCCCTATCTCCTGTTTGTACAACATCTCCGTAACACCAAGGACCCACGCCGATCGAAATGTCCATCTTCCGCCCACCTTGAACCTCTCCCTCTCCCTCCCACACCTCTTCCAATGTCTACAACCCAGCGGCTAACGACAAACCCAAGATCCCGCATCTAAAGGTGCATCGCCACCACCGCTGTCATCGACGCAGCCCAACCATCCCCCACGCGGAAGACTTTTGCCACAATCCCACGATGCCTGATCCCACGATATCTACTGCGAGCCGCTCCACGTTCCACGATTCTAACAGCGTTTGGCGATAAAAATGACATGAGTTTTTCGAGCTGGGGCAGGGGGCTTGAACGGCGTGTTGAGCTGTTTTGGTCTACTCGATTGAATAGTTGCGTTGTATGTCGGTGCTTTGAGTTCCGGGTCTGTGGGATGGCGGTTTGGAAGTTGGTTGGTTTGATGGGTTGAGACGAGTGATTGAGCAGCAGATACTATCTTTGTGTTGGCTTGTGGTATGCAGGGTGGAGTCCTGGACGCTGACACTGATGAATTCTCTTTTCCTATGATTTACTTTGGGGCTCAAGATGGAGATCGATCTCACCTTTGGTTTTGGATAACGATGGCTATGGGACCTCGCATCGTGAAAATATATGTACTTGTACTGCACCTTCGCAATGCTTTTTGCTACAATTCCTCCAATTTTGCCATAAATCTTCCAATCAATCATACAGATACTACGAACAGTTCAAACTAATATTCGATGTTAGCAATTTCTCCGTTTCCTTTAGCACACACAGGGCCGCAAAAAGAACTTCGTCAATTGCAGTCGACTTTGGGTTTCGTCACCGTGTTGACATCACTACAACTTCATCATGATGGCGATCTCGATGTCTGATAAACTGCCCGCTGGGACGTTACACACATTATCTACAGATAGCTAAGGAAAAGAACCAAGGTTACCTGCACGAGAAAATTCATGCTCAACTCACAGTTACGTACCTTTCTCTTCCAACTTCAACGCAATCTCCGCCACAACATCGCAGCCATGACTTCAACAGAAGCGACTTCATTATCCGCACGTTCAACGACCCCAACCCAGGGCCACGAGGACCCGAAAAAGAGCGGCCTCGAACACGCGCCCGCCGCCAAAGCGCTGCAGAAAGAAAACAAGCAGCTATGTAACGTGAAATCCTTGGACATCACAGCCTCCAAAACCGACTCCGTGAAAACCTTCGCAGCCTACCTTCACACTCCACAGAACTACCACCGCGAAGCAGCCGAAGGCCGAGAAAAGACAGCTGCAATCCTAATGTCTGGCGCGTCGGGCGGTCTCGCAGGGCCGTCGTCCATGTACCTGTCCATGGCAGACAAGCTGGCCAGTCTCCGCCGCGGCATCCCCGTGCTACGGATGGATTACCGCTACCCTGCACGAAACAAATACTGCGTGGCCGACGTCCTCGCGGCCATGGATTATTTGCAAAAAGGGTTCGCGGTGAGCCGCTTCGTGCTGGTGGGGTGGAGTTTTGGCGGCGCTCCCGTCATGACTGTAGGCGGACAGGACGACAGAGTGGTAGGCTGCGCTACGGTCGCGGCGCAGAGTGCTGAGACGGAGGGAGTGGCTAGCGTGGGAGCGAAGAGCTTGCCGTTGCTTTTGCTGCACGGTACTGGGGATCGGGTTTTGTCACCGTCGTGCTCGGAGAGGCTGCTGGGGGAGTATAAGCGGACTGCGAGGGATGATCAGGGAGGGTTGAAGCTGTTTGAGGGTGATGATCATGCGTTGACGCGGAGCTCTTTGGAGGCGGAGAGGATGCTGTGTGCGTTTGTTATGAAGTGTGCTGGGGAGGAGGTGGCGGAGGATGAGGATGTGGAGGTGTTGGGGAAGCCTTTGGTGGAGGAAGAGGATATGATCAAGGTCATGGAAGAGGCGGGTGATCTTGGCGAGGGCGAGAGGGTGCGATGATGGTGCTGTACTGGGCCTGATCTGACGGTTATGTGTTGTTTTATCGATCATAATCTGGATGATATGTTTAGCACTAAATGGCTTATTCCCGGAGCTGTGATGCTGCGGTGTGATCGTAGGAGTGAACCAGCCTATGGCTTGTCAAACAAGAAACTCGCTCAAGATTGAATCGAGGTCTGATCAATAGGTATCATTAACAAGGATCCTCCTTGACATCGCATATCAGCGGGTCAGATGACAGGCTGAGCACATGTCCTTATATCAACCCCCCATCTCTACGAGGACAGAGCATTGCGGGTCTTCACCTGGCCCGATCCGCAGCGCAAGACAAACCGAACTCACTAAATCAACCGCCCGAACCGAAGCGCTAAAGCAAGGCGAAACCCAATATTTTTAGTGGCGCTTCTGGTGCCGCTCTTTCTGGAGGCTCACGACGACGGTCCGAGCGTCGTAACGGTGGCTTCAATCTCTCCTACCTGCTGCTCTCCACCTTGCCCAACACACTGCACCTCGTCCCCGGTGAGCGCATCCAACCGACAAGTCCTATCGCCCGACGACACTCAATCCATCGCCAGACCTCGCGCCCGTCCGCATACGGGTCTCCACGTCGACCACCTAGACCGCAGAGGACTGTTCGGACCCTCCGGACTGCGCGTTTGCTCTCCCCGGTGAACAATCGCGACAAGGCTGAGAGGCAGTCGCACCGCCGTCTGGACCGCCAAACGCCCATCATCAACCGACCGCCTTCCACTCGACACATACCGCGACAGCGACACCCTGCGTCCGACTCATTGGCTCTATAGCAATCATGTACAACGCGCACCGTGGCATGGGCCCGCCTGGACCGGCAGCGCCAGCCTCTCGCCTCGCCGAGCTCCTCGAGCAGGTGCGCGCCGAGTTTGAGACCCAGGCTGGGAGGTCGAACGAGCATGAACACCAACGTAAGCATCACGCGAACCATCTTGGTGCGGTCGACCTGATTTGCGAACGAGGCTTTGCGCACGCGCGCACACGTGGGGGAGGGAAGAATACTCCCGCGCTGTGCGCGCTGGCAATTCTCTCCGCTGTCAGGCTGCCGTTGTGTATTTATTGATATGTCGCTGACCAGTTTACGGGCATAGTACATGGTCAGATGCAAGAGATGGAGCTGGTTCGGGGCAAGATCTACCAGCTTGAGCAAACGCATAACATCATGAAGGCCAAGTGAGTGGCATATATCACAACTAACTTCCATTTCAAATGCTGATATTCCTACAGGTATGAGGAAGAAATTGCAAGGCTTCGCCATGAACTGGAGCAGAGAGGCGGCCCTGCTGGCAGCGGTCCATCTGGCCCTTCGCAGCCTCCACCTCCCGCCATCGGACATGGCCCTGCGAACTTGTTCCAGGGAATCATGGCCGGCAGCGCAGCGCAGGGAGGTCCCGGCCTCGCACCTCCACCCCAGGAGCAGCAAGGCCAGCCCGGTATGCCTGGCCACATGCAGGCACCAGGCGCGCAAGGCTTCAATGCGCCTCCAGCCCCTCCTCACAACCCTTTCGCATATGGCGGTGGCCAGCCTCAAGGACCTGGCGTCAATGGGTACGGTCCTCAACCGCCGCAGCCGGCGGCTTCTCCAGGCCCAGGTAAGCCGCGCGTTGGTGCTGGCCGTATTGATGGTCTTGCCACGCCTCAGCAAAGCCAGCCGAACCCGTACCCAGGCTCACCCAGTGTAGCGCGTCCTACGCCTCCACCTGCTCACCAAGCTCCTATGTCGCAAAGCGTCCAGTACGGTCTCCAATACACTGAGGCTGAGCTCGAGGAGATTGGCAACAAGCTCTCCGATCTTGACCTTGCCAAGCTAGGCCCTAACTTCAAACGCGAGGGCAACGACTGGCACGCGATCTTCAACCCGCGCGTCATGCGTAGACTGGATGTTGACCTCGTGCACAACCTCGTGCATCAAAGTGTTGTCTGCTGTGTTCGCTTCAGCCACGATGGCAAGTATGTCGCCACCGGCTGCAACAGGTCAGCCCAGATCTTCGACGTTGTCTCTGGTCAGCAGGTCTGCCATTTGACCGACAACACTACCAACCAGGATGGTGACCTTTACATCCGAAGCGTCTGCTTCAGTCCCGACGGCAGGTACCTCGCCACCGGTGCTGAGGACAAGATCATTCGCGTAAGTCGCATTTCTCAAATAATGTCTTGACCCATCTAACAATATCTTCAGGTCTGGAATATTGCGACCAAGCAAATTCTCCACCAGTTCTCTGGTCACGAGCAAGACATTTACTCCCTGGATTTCGCCTCGGATGGCCGCCACATTGCCTCCGGCTCTGGCGACCGCACTATCAGGCTGTGGGACATTCAGGAGAACGCTTGCATCCTCACCCTCCACATCGAAGACGGCGTCACTACCGTCGCTATCTCCCCCGACAACCGCTTCGTCGCAGCCGGCAGCTTGGACAAGAGCGTCCGCATTTGGGACACTCAGTCCGGTGTCCTGGTCGAGCGTACCGAAGGCGAGCAAGGACACAAGGATAGTGTCTACAGTGTCGCCTTCTCCCCCGATGGGCGCAACCTGGTTTCCGGCTCGCTTGACAAGACGATCAAGATGTGGGAGCTCAACAACGCTGGCTTCTACAACCGCGCCGGCAGCCAGCCGAAGAGCGGCAAGTGCGTCAAGACCTTCGAGGGTCACAAGGACTTCGTCCTCAGTGTCGCTGAGACGCCTGATGGCCAGTGGGTCATGTCTGGTAGCAAGGACCGCGGCGTGCAGTTCTGGGACCCTGCCACTGGCGCTGCCCAGCTCATGCTCCAGGGTCACAAGAACTCTGGTAAGTTTATTCTGCTTCTGCTGAGATGAAAAGTACTTACTAACATCCATTTGCAGTCATCTCTGTTGCGCCATCTCCGGTTGGCGGTTTCTTCGCCACCGGCTCTGGTGACATGAAGGCCAGGATCTGGCGCTATGAGCCCTACCGTGGATGAGCGCGCGATATCAAGCGCTCGCTCAGCGATAGTTGCGGCAGTCTAGATGCTGTTTGTTTCAATTCCGGTATTGACGGCGTCGCGTTCGAAAATCACCTGACCCTTGTTGGATTCGCCAATGCAATCACAGGTAGACTGGAGAATGATGAGCTTCCAGGTTTTCACCGAGAATTTGCGGCGTGAGATGATGATCAACTCTTTTGCAACGACCAGGCTCCAGGGTGTTTACAAAAAAGGCTTCTGAGCGAGGGAAGGATGAGGGAGGGAAAAACTTGAAAAAGACGTATTTGCAAAACTTTGACGATCTGGGCGGAGTGGTTTGGCGATATTGCGCCGTCTTTTGTTGAATGGAAGGGGGAAGAGAGGCAGCATCTTGTGCTGGAAAGCAATGCCTCCCTTCCTCTCCTAGTACTCGGATTTTCTTTCTGTTGGGTGTTTGTATCTGTGTAGGATTTTCCAGTATCTTTTCTCTTGAGCTGTCAAACTCCGGTCCGCGATGATATGGTGATGTGTAAGGACCGCAATGTGTATTTCTCTTGTATTTGTCGAACGAGCGCCGTCCACGACGGTCCTTATTCAAGTCTTCGCATTCTGCCCACCCACATGCCACCTTTATTTTAAACACCAACGACGATGCATCCTCAGGCACACAGGACCTCTAGTTCTTTAAGACTGGCGTGTGGATCTCTGTGAGGGTTCGCAAGCGGAGCGAGCCGGGCATGCAAGAGAGAAGCCCTTTCTCCACGGCAACGCACACACACAAAGGGTGGGCTCCAAGGCTCCATCTTTCTCGAACATGCCTGCTGACCCATAATTATTTCCCTCACCCTCAACTAATGCGCGATTTGTGCAAGGTACCAGCTTGCATTTTGAAGAATCTCAAAACGTGAGAGAAGGGTTTCGGAAAAACGAGCTGGCGAATCAAAGGGCCGACTTTTATGCATGGCGTGCGTGCATCCATGTGCTTCGCATTTGGATGCGAGAGAGGGTTTTCGCTCTCGCTCTGCTGACGAGTGACGATGCCAGCTTCCCACTCGTTGCTCTGCTGCTGCTGCGCCTCGCTCGTCACTACCACTGCATTTAATGGGGACAAGACGACGCCCACGGCTGGGCAGTGCAGGCATACAACCGCGACGATGCCCGCTTGATATATGACCTACCTGACTTTCTGTACTGCTACCGCCTCTTCGATAAACCTGACATCTTCCTCCTGTTACGCCTAACCTGCAGAACTACGCCTGTCAAGTGTCAAGCCAGCCAGGTCTCGGTCCTAAACGTCTAGATACACTAAACTCCCTCAACGGAGGCTCGGCTCTGAAACGTCTCCGCGCCCCTTTTGAGATTGTCGAGTTACCCACTTCCAGCAGCTCGGCCACGCGACACCCACCACCCGGCACTGGGCTCCTGGCCACGGGAGATTGGGCGATTGGGAGATTATTGGAGAAACATACTACTACCTGCTGCTACTACTGCGATTCCAACGACCGTTCCTACTCCTCTTCCTCCACCTCCAGCCCGTGCACCATCCTCTACTCGCCCGTCCTCCTACTATCTTCGAGTGCTCTTCGAGCCTCGCTCACCGCGCTCTCGTCACAATGCGCCGCGGCGCAGTGCTCTTCCTGCTCTGCACCACCGCCATCATCCTCTTCCTGGTGCACTCCGTCTGGACACTCCTCACCCTCCTCGTAGCCGATGGCGCCGAAGATGCCATCTCAAAGGCCGAACTGCCTGCTCCCGGCAGTCCTCTGATCGACTCTCGCCAACAAATGATCCCAAAAATAATCCACCAAACGTACATCAACACTTCAATCCCCGAGGTCTGGCAAGAAGCGCAGCAATCATGTCTCGACCTCCACCCTGCGCCGGAATGGGAGTACAAGCTGTGGACCGACGCGGCCAGCATGGACTTTATCCGCGATGAATATCCCTGGTTCCTCGAGACATTCAAGAACTACCCCTACCCTATACAACGCGCCGACTCGATCCGCTACTTCATCCTCAACCACTTCGGCGGCATCTACCTCGACCTGGACGACGGCTGCAACCGCGAATTGGAGCCCCTACTCTCCTACCCGGCCTGGGTGCGCAAGACAATGCCCACCGGCATCTCCAACGACGCAATGGGCGCTGTGCCTCACCACCCCTTCTTCATGCGCGTGATTGAACAAATCCACAACTATGACCGCAATTGGATACTGCCCTACATCACCATCATGGGCAGCACCGGCCCCCTCTTCCTGAGCGTCATGTGGAGGCATTGGGTGTCCGACGGTATGAACGTCGGCGACGGGCCTGAAGGCGGCCGCGTGCGCATCGTCTTCCCGGACGAATACAACGGCCACTCGTGGAGTTTCTTCACGCACCACCTGGGCAACTCGTGGCACGGCAAGGACGTGCAGCTCATCTTCTGGGTAAGTTGCTTCGAAGAACAAATCTTGCAAGACAACCACGCACAGCACATACTAATCTTCCTTCGCAGATGGCTCGCAACTGGGTCCTCGTCACCATCCTCGGCTTCGTCCTCGGCGGTGCCGTCCTCTGCTTCTGCTGGTGGTCCTACCGCCGCTACATTCTCGTCTCGAACTCCTCGTCTGCCAACGTACTCCCGGCTTGGAAGAGCGCTAACATCCGCTCGCGCTTGCCCTTCTGGCGCCGTGTGAGCGCGCAGAAGGAGTATGAGCTGGTCTCCAGACATGAGGTTTAGAAGGTGGCGACGGCATCATCATCATGATCATACCGTCTCTTGTTGACGATTTTACACATTACTTGTCATGCACAGCGCTGGCGTTTTTTTAATTACAGTTTTCAGACTGACGCGGATTCTCGTGAGGAAATGCGCCAGAGAAAGAGAAGTCAGAAGAAAAGAGATGAGGAAATCTGCATGACAGGTTCGAAGTGCTCGGCCTGCGATTGCTTCTTCTGAGAGGGTTTTTTGTCCTCGCATCTTATGTATTAGAGTCTTTACGGGCCTATTGGAAATTGAATAGAGGCTCGAGAATATTTATTGTAATCATCGACGCAAGAAATTGCCTTCAACTTATATCGCTTTTTTTCAGTTGTCTTGAAATTCAAAGGCTGCGCTCCTCGTAGTGCTCAGCCATAGTGTGGCATGCCCACGCCTATTTCATGACCTTATCATGTCCCATCCGATCTTCAACATACGATTTTGAATGCATCACGTGATCTCGACGCAAATCTTGGCGGGCTCAAGCGGAACCGGACCGCTCCGCACAAATCAGCGCACGACGCCCTCTTTCGAATTTGTCGCTGCTGCAGCGCTCCGTGACAGCGACCCAGGCGACCATCGAACAACACCCAAACCGAAGACATCCGGACAACACACCGTCAAGATGCCTGTACGTACACGCGATACCCTCAACAAAACAACGACCGCCAGCATGCCGTGAGAGAGGGACATGCTAACATCTCTCTTCTTCGCTCCAACAGTCCCACAAGTCGTTCCGCACCAAGCAGAAGCTGGCCAAGGCCCAGAAGCAGAACAGGCCCATCCCCCAGTGGATTCGCCTGAAGACTGGCAACACCATCAGGTATGGACTGGCCCTGAGAGAACCCCGGTTGGAATTCGATGATACAAGAGGAGGGGTTGGAGTGGATTTGAGTGCGAAGGGGATCTCGAAAAGACTTTGGTTTGGGAAGAAGATGGAACGGGCTCGCGCACGCTGTGATGCACATCATCATCCACCACCGTCGCAGGAGGATCAACGCATCACCGCCGGGGTTCACAGCAATGAGACAAGAACATCAAAGACTAACCACGATATCGTTCCAACAGGTACAACGCCAAGAGGAGGCACTGGCGCAAGACCCGCATCGGTATCTAAGCGACTCGCCCAAGATGCTGTGAGCAGGGTGGGGCGCACATGTCCGCGGTCGACCGAGCAAGCCTTTCACGCAACGACAAATTCACTTCAAATCTCGGACCGGACGACTGGTGTTGGAGGAGGGATCGAGACAGCTTTTTTGCGGACTGCTGCTGCATATGGTGGTAATAAGCTGCGACAACAAAAAAAGCGGAAAAGAAACTTTTACCATCAATTCACGACACTATTTCATGCGCCCGCCCGCTTTCTTTCTCTTGGTCTCCTGATTCCCCGTCTTCTCTTTTTCTGTCTCAATGGGTTTGGGGAAGGGTGTGTTGTTCTTTCCTGCTTTTCTTCCTTGAACGAGCTTTGGGAACTGGGACGGAGAACCCAACATCGCTGTACTCGCTGTCACTTGCGCAGAAGCGGGTTGGGAGCAACGCCCTGCTTTTAGCTTCGTGGTGATAGTGGGTGGGAAATCGATTCTGCGTCAAAAAGCCCAAATTTCCCACGTCAATGTTGTTCACTTCCCCATTGCAACAATTCGTCAATTGGGCGATTTCTCGCTGTCATATGCCAGGCAGGCTCGCGCAGGCCAGGTATCCCCTTCAAGTCGGCTGGAGAATTGCATGCTGTAGTACTGTTCAGTTGGAACAGGTAAGGAGTCGACAAGCCAGGCCTAAGGTAGAGGCTCAGAAGGAGGTAGGGTAGGGTGATGTGACCTGCCATCCGCCTCCCGACGCCACGCTGCTTCTTACTACTGCGCTGGTTTCTAGTTCCGTTTATTGCACCTGAACCCTCGATCACATCCAGGTTATTGATCTCGAGTAAGTTGCTACTGACCTATTCCATCGCAGGATCTGACTTTATGTTGTTGCTTCGGTTCAGTTGGTTAGCGTCGCGCATCTGTGCTAGTTCCTACCACATACACCTGATCCCTCAACCACATCCAGGTCAGTGATCTCGAGTACTTTGCCCACTGTCATATTCCAACACAGCTTCTTTGCTCAGATTTAGTTGGTTAGTTGAACGCCGACTGTTTTCTTGCCAAGTCTTGTGACTCTTACAGTATCTCTCTCGGTTTCGACAATATGCTTACTCACTGCTTATGGAGAGGTGAGTGGTTGAATCGCATTTCTAACCTTGTGCTAGACTCGAAGCCTAGGAAAGTGTAAGTGACAGGCTTATACACAAAGCTTCTACCATTCGCTCTGTGCCCTCACGTCAAAGTCAAAATCGAGTAAACCAAAGGACACAGGCCGTGACCAGACATGGACATCGATCACGATACTCCTTCGCTCGTTCTTCCAGAACATCTCCCATTTGCTCTATACTTTCTCATCAAAGTAAAATCGATAAGATCAAATTAAAATGCCATGACCGTACATATATCGATCACGAGACTTACCTCGCCCATTCTTCAAGAATAGATAAAATATACCAAAAATGCCCACCTTGTCTCTCCTTGCCATGCGTTTCATCCATCCTACCACAACGACTATCCATCCAAAAACAAAAGACCATGTCGTTCCCTCTAACCCCAGTCCCGCCTCCTCCTGCCTACCACTCACCCGGTTACGGCCAGGACTATCCGATCGAGTACGCCCTCCCCTCTCCCTCTCCTTCCCCCTTCAAAACTCATTTCCATCTACATCGTCAAGAAAACTCAACAACCACTGACACCCAACTCCCAGCATCAATCAATCCCAAGCCCACAACGCAGGCAGCTCCACCTCCCTCCCTCCGCCACCAGCCTACAGTGGCCCAGCATCCAACTACGAAGCCTACGCCGCTCGCCAAAGAAAACTGAACAGGCAGTACGATTGCCGCAAGCTCACGAAACTCCTCGTCCTCTTCGTTCTCCTGATCCTTATGGCGGCGAGTGTGATCTGGTATTTGAGTTTGGAGCCGAGGCGGGATTGCGAGGAGGATGGGAAGGTCAACGGGGAGAGGGTGAGTGGGAAGATCTATGTCGGTGGCGCGAGTGGAGGGTCGGAGTGTCGATAAATGGGGGTTTTGAAAAATGGTTTCGATAGTTGGGGGTGATGGGTTATTTTTGATGGGTCTGAGGTGTTGATCTTGACGGTCGTTTGTTGTGGTCTCTTTTTTGAGGGCGTAAAGTCTGGCTGTCGATTGGACTTGGCGGACGTTAGTCGTTGGTTGATGATGGGATGTGGCTCTTTTTGGGTATTTGATAGGGTAGAACTTGGATTTTGTTTTTCTGTCAGCGGTTAGATTGAAGTCTTGAAGTGATCAGGTACTTGTCTTTTGTTTGTCCTTGCTGCGTTGAATGTCCAAGCTTACGTGGAGACCACATTGTAGATGAAGGAAGAGTTTGTGTGAATTCGCTGATATGAGTCGTATTGATTATTGAGAGGATTATGCATATACGAAAAGGTATGATCAAGATATCAGACATGCGAGCAGCGTGTGCTGAATGCTTTGTGCCATGCGAAATGCCTGAATCCCAGAAATGGGTATCCACAGAGAAAAAAACAAGGCAGAGATGAGAAAAGCTTCTATGCCAAATATTTCACCGAAACGCCTCGCTCCCAAGATAAGAAGTAATCGACAAAGGCAGCAAACTGTTCAAAAGGCTGGTGAACAGCACAAGTCCCAACAAGCCTACTGCTGCTTGCCCAGACTCTGCAAGTTGACCAGCTCGAAATACCTGCCCTTCTGCAGCAAGAGCTCGGAGTGCGTGCCGCTCTCCACGACCTTGCCTTGGTCGAACACGTAGATCATGTCGGCCTTTTGGATGGTGGACAAGCGATGCGCGACGGCGATGGTCGTGCGGCCCTTGGCGGCAGCGTCGAGCGCCGCCTGCACCACCTTCTCGGACTCGGAGTCGAGAGCGCTGGTGGCTTCGTCGAGGAGCAGGACCTTAGGCTTGCGCAGAAGAGCGCGCGCGATGGCGATGCGCTGCTTCTGGCCTCCGGACAACATGCTTCCCTTGCTGCCCACGACGGTGTTGAAGGCTTCGGGCAGGGAGAGGATGAACTCGTAGATGTTGGCGTCCTTGCACGCCTGGACGATGGCTTCTTCGGGCACGTCTTCGGGCTTCGTGTCGGCACCGAGCAGGATGTTCTCGCGGATCGTGCCCTGGTAGAGGGTGGGTTCTTGCGAGACGAGTGCCAGGTGCGAGCGGTAGTTGTTTATGTTGAGGCTGCTGATGTCGTGGCCGTCGGCGAAGACGCCGCCCACCAGGGGATCGTAGAAGCGCTCCAGCATGGCGATGGTGGTGGACTTGCCGCAACCTGAGGCGCCGACGAGGGCGACGTACTGGCCAGGCTTGACCGTGAGGTTCAGGCCACGCAGGACAGGCTGCTCCGGGCGGGTAGGGTAGCGGAAGTGGACGTCGCGGAACTCAATGGCGCCTTCCATAGTTTCGAGGACTTTGCCATCGTTGCTCCAGGCGTCGATCTTGGGCTTACGGTCAAGCAGGGTCTTGAGCTCGGCGGCGGCGTGCTTAGCCTTGCCCATGTCGGGGGCGAAAGAGAAGATAGTGCCTGCGGACTGCGAACCGAAGATGACTGCAGTGAATACGAGGAAGAACTGGAAGCCGTTGTACTCGCCAGATCCGATGAGTACACTACCACCATACCAGAAACCCAGTGCCATGCAGAGGAAAGTGAGAGACTGCGAAGCGGCGTATAGAGTGGACGACCAGATGACACTGCGGAGTGACTTTTGCTGTTGGTCGACCAGCTGGGAGTGGTAGTGTTGCCACACGTCGTCTTCACGGGTGAGAGAAGCAACAGTGCGGATAGCAGAGGTGGCTTCACAAGCGTACGAGGCAGACTTCTCGTATGCCTTTTTTGCGGTGGTCTGGAAGCGAGCGAGCATCCAGAAGCGGAAGAAACCGCATCCGAGAAGGATAGGGACAGTGGCAATGCAGACGAGAGCGAGCTTCCAGCCGATGGCGAGGGCAACAACGCAGCAAGCAACCAAAGTGGTGGTGACCAAGAGAATAGTGCCCAGGGTTGTGCCAGACATGCCAGCCAAGTGGTTCGTCTCGGTGCTGAGGAATGAGGTCAAAGCACCAGCGGTGTTCTCCTCGCGGTCAAAGAATTCGATGTCCTGTCTCAGCATGTAGCGGAAGGCTTGGTCACGAGCGCGGTGAACGAGGCGCTCACTGCAGAAAGCGAAGGCAGTGCCCTGCGCGAGGAAAGCAATGAGCTGCACCATCGCCAGCATGAAGTACATCCAAGACCAGAAGTTCGCCTCCGAACGCAAGGTGTCGTATTGAGAAGGCGGCAAGGCAAGTGCCATGATAGACTTGGCGAAGAAGACGGATTGCGTAGGGTTACCACCACCACAGACGATTGCCCAGAAAAGACCAAAGGCCATCCATCCCATTTCGGGCTTGTTGAACGAGCCAACGAGTTTGATCAGAGTCCAAAGCGAATACTTCTGTTCACTCTCGGGACCGCGGTTCTCGAGGATCTTGCTAGACTCGGACTTGCCGGTCTTGGTACGGCCGAGCTCCAGATCATTCGGGTCGACTTCAAAGTCCTCCTCGCCCTTCTCGAGACCAGGAGCCTTGACCTGCGGGTCTTTCTCGTCGAGTACAGAGATCTCCTCCTCGTCGACATCGGCGTTCTTGCGTTCGGTCTCCTGGGCGATACGTTGCGCCTCAACAAGGTTGAAGTAAGCCGCTTTCTTCTCTAGAAGCTCGTCGTGGGCGCCTTGCTCGACGATGCGTCCTTGAGACATGACAACAATGTTATCAGCGTTCTTGATAGTACTGAGACGGTGGGCAATAACAATCGTAGTACGGCCTTGAGCAGCCTTGTCAAGAGCAGCTTGGACGACACCCTCACTCTTCGTGTCAAGTGCAGATGTAGCTTCATCGAGAAGGAGGATCTTGGGGTCGCTGACGATGGCTCTTGCGATGGCGATACGCTGTTTCTGACCGCCAGAAAGCAAGAAACCACGCTCGCCGACGTTGGTCTCGTAGCCCTCGGGAAGCTGGGTGATGAAGTCGTGGGCGTTCGACATGCGTGCTGCGTTCTCAACGAGATCTTGAATGGCTTTTTCGGAGGCGGATTCGTGCTCGGTTCCGATGAGACCGTGACGAATGTTACCGGCGATCGTGGTGGCAAACAGAGTAGGCTCTTGGGACACAAGACTGATATGTTGCCTGAGCCAGCGAAGGTTCAAGTCTTGCACATTGTGGCCGTCGAGATGGACAGTGCCACCGACAGGGTCGTAGAAACGCTCAACCAAGCCAACGATAGTACTCTTACCACTGCCAGAAGCACCGACGAGCGCAGTAGTCTTGCCTGCGGGGATCACGAGGTTGACGTCCTCCATTACAACAACCTCCGGACGCGAGGGGTAAATGTGGCGAATGTTGCGGAGCTCGACATTGCCCTCGACGGTGTCCAGCTTCACACCAGACTCGGCCTTGGGATCCAGGGGAGAAGCACGGTCAATTGTAGCAAAGATCTTGCCACCAGCAGCGGTAGCAGTAGTGAATGCGCCGATGTTGGGAGCGACGTTGCCCAAGGAAAAGGCTCCAATCATGACGGCCAAAAGGACGGTAACAACTTCGTTCAGATTCATCTCTCCCCAAACCAGGTAGCGCGAGCCTTGCCAAAAACTCAGAGAGTAATTGAGATAGACGTATGTCATCAGGAAACCGATCATGCTGCCGAGAATGGCCTTCATCTTGAAGCCCGACTTCTCTGCAGCGGCGAGGTGCTTGTCGTACTGCAGAGCGAGCTTGTCCTGTGTACCGAAAGCAACGGCGTTGCGGATAGAGCTGATGACTTCCTCAGCGACAGTGCCGCCCTCAGCGTAAGCCGCAAGCGATTCCTTTTGCCATTTGACGATAAGTTTGCCCAAAGCACCCATAGTAAAGACAATGGCAAAGATTGTAGACGTGAGAATCAGAGTCAATTTCCAGTACTTGACGAAACCAATGATGTATGCGGTGACGAAGGTAGCGAGGGCAGTCAAAGTAAGACCGACCTTCTCAGAAATGCCGTCCTGCACAAGATTGGTGTCTGCGGTGATACGAGTGGTGATTTCTCCAGCTCCTCGAGCGTCGAAGTAGGCGATGTTCTGGCGCATGATGCCAGCGAGGTATTCCTCTCTGATTTTGGCCGCCATGTGCTCGCCAGCGTAGATGAATCCAACAGTGGAAATGTAGATTGTGACGAACTCGCCCACAGCCAAGTAGATGAAGTAGATTGTCAAGTGATCGACCGTATTGCTGAAGCTGTTCAGGTCTCCACCTTGGCCGCTGCTGAAGTTACCAATGTTGCCTGTGAGCTGACCAAAAACCACAGTCATGAGAGGCAGGACTGCACCAGCGACAATCGCGCAGAATGCGCTGATGGCAATGATGATGAGATCATTGGTGGTGGCATAGCGATACAGGCCAAAGTATGTGACTTTCACGGCAGGAGTATCCAACTGCCGTCTAAGGATGGCCGCCTCGTGCTCCGGCAGATGTGCAAAGGCATCTTCTTCCTCCTTCTCTTGCTCGTTCACTGATTTTGGTGGCTTGGAGTCCAGTCGTACCAGAGGGGCGGGCTCTTCGCCAGTAGGGTTGGAAAAGGGCGCTTGCCCGAGGGCAGTCTTTTCTTGGTCTGCGGTGATCACATCCCGGGACGAGTTGTTGCTCGAGCTGTCCGAGATCTGCTTTCCTTCGTTGGCGCCGACAATCATCTTGGCTTAGGGGCCCCAAGGGCTCTTCGAATGTTGTGGTTTTGGCCAGGCGAGAGGCCTATGAGTGTTCGTTCTGTTGTGGTCAATATGGAAGGGCTAATGGTGATCGACCTTCTTCGAGCATGTATAGGTAGTAGTGTGTTGATTTATTATGGCGAATGTTTCCGTCTATGACTTAATGACTGACGATCGCAAGAGAAGTGTATGATGTGATTATCGATAGATTGAGGGTTGAAGAAGGAAATGGGCAAAGGAAAGAAAAGAAAGGGTCCGAGGCGCGCGTCCAGTATGTATTATTGCGGTGGTCTCGTCAAGGACTACGGTGTTGCCGTCGCCTGATGAGGGACTGCGGCGAGATGTTTTGGCACGATGGAAGGGCAAGCTCATAAGCTAAGTCAACGCTAACGGAAACAAAACGTTCCGAAAGTAGAGTATTATTATTTTGTTTCTGCCGCCGTCTGATGATAATGTCTGCGACATTGTCTACGAGCGAATTAGGATCGTAGATTACGGTGAGATACTAGGCTGAGCAATTCGCATGATAACAATGTGACTCAATGACAATGATGCGCTCAAAGGAGGCAATAATGGATTATGAAAATTCAAGAGGAACGAAAGAACCTTGAAGCGAACGCGAGTTTGCCGAGGAAGCGAAATACGAGTTACGAGATGCCCATAGCCCTACCATCTCTCGCCTAATCTGCTCGCCAAACGGTGCGCGGGCAAGTTTATGCACCGATTTCCCGCTCGTCTTCACCCCCAACATCCATCCAGATGTTCCAGGCTTGTCTCCTTTACCCACCAATTGTGGATTCGCCATGATTGCTACTTCGGGACAATGTTGCGCTCTCGGTACAATTTGAATCACTCATAAAATATCATGTTGAATGCTAGTACTACTACGGCTCAGCCGCACTCTACTACATGACATCTTCGGCCTTCGATTTGAACAGCTGTTCGCGTTCAGGTCACCGCTGGTTGTGGGATCAGCTATCAGCTATCAGCTCACCTTTTGAACACATTGATCAGGCTTATTATGGGGCGAGAACGATACAATCATGACTACGCATATATCTCGAATGATATCTTTCGATGAGTCGAACTCAGCTCATCCATCCTTGTCAGCATAATGGGGTGATTGCTCTCTAGCCTAACCGTTAATGCAATGAATCTCTAATGAACTGTTCCATCGAAGTTGCCTTCACGTTCGGGAACCGGTCATTTTCGACGTTCTTCAAGTTCCACCTCCCACTGACACAGTTCTCCATGAAGAGATGACGATGCCATTCCCAGAAACGCCGTAGCCCCAGCTCCTTACCCTGCCTGGCCATCGTCTGCAGCTGATCCAGACCGCCATTCACTTTCCATCCAACCTCAGTACCCTTCACCTTCTCATAGCATCGCTTGATATCCTTCATGCTCGCGTTCCACGAACAGACCGTGACATACCCACCATTATCAGCTCCATCAGCGGTCACAACTTCCACTCCCCATTTGCCCGCGTCCTCCTCCGTGGTAAAATTCCACACTTCATCCCCAGTGCCCCAAACCTCCATCCTCTTCTCCCTCGGATCCCAAACCCCTCCATCCCGAGGCGTGAAACCATCCTGCCCATCAACGCCAAAGAACACTTCAGCCAGCATGCCCGAGAAGATGTGGCAGGGCTTGATGGGCGACGTCAGAGCCGCTTGCTGGTGGAACATCATCGCCGCATCGTACACCGGCTCCTCGCCCAGCTGAAGCACTCTCCAGTCGTAGTTCCAGCTCGCCGCGAGATATCGCCTGACGCCGGCGCGTTCACATGCTCGCAGCAGAAGGAGCTGAGCGTCGAGGTGGAGCTCGGGGAGGCCTCCGTATGCACATATCACGGCGTCTACGCCGTCGACGGCGCGGTCGAGGGCGGCGGTGTCGTAGTAGGAAGTGCTTGTGACGAAGGATTCGAGGGTGATGTCTCCAGGTAATTTAGAAGGGCTTCTCCCTAGGCCGCGTACGACATGCCCTTGAGAGATTGCGTATCTGGCCGCATGCTTGCCAATGTTTCCCGTGATGCCGGCAATGAGGAGCTTCATGTTTCAGTGATTTTTCGGTGACGAGAGTTCCAAGTTTGTTGTGTTCAAGATGTCCAGAGACGGGTATGTTCGAAACGCATGCAGTCTATCATTTTAGTACTCTAAGATTATTGAGTTTACCTAGGTGATCAGATCGCTCATAATTAATTCCCATCACTCATCTCAAATCATTTTGTCTGATTTGGTCATATCTCCACTACTCAAAGTCACTTTCACGGTGTCGAAAACGGGCGAGACCACATCGAGGTCTGGACTACATCATCGCCCCAAGGGTTAGGGTTGGAGTTGACCAGCAGCCTTGAGCTTGCGTTGTACAGAGCACGCTACCCAAGTTAGCACGCCAGCGGATGGTCCCGAAAGTCGAAATGATAAAACTTCGGCCAGCGGGGCCCTCACGAACTTTCTTCTTCTTCTCCTTAGCTCTCTTTGCCTTTTGGCTTAGATCAAGTGTAGTATCTGTTCTTTTCAGTTTAATCTCTGAAACGTGACTACGGTCACATTCTAAGATTATCTACTTTTTGGATCCACTGGGGGCCGCTCAGCTTGCTGATGCCCTCGGTTAGTGTCGCCAGTATCGCACTACCTCTGGCTGACGCGAACCCTTTGCAACTTCTTTGTGCAAACCCTTTTTTTCATCAGTCTCTTCGCGAGTTCGCGAAGGTATTGGAGAAGATTCAATGGGTTTCAGTAGATACGTGAGTGCTGGTGATTGCGGTGCCATGAGTGAGGGAGATGTGCCGCTTGACCAGATATGCTGCGCGGCGGCGCATTCACGTCGTATGAGCTTGTGAAGTGATGTTGACATGTAAACAGCGTACCAAGACACCGTGTAATAGTGCCACGGCCGTCGCAAGATACCCATCTTGGACGCATCATCACTTACGGGTAGGTAGATACCAGTGTACACAGGCCATAGTAGTAAACAAACAAAGCGACCTACCAGGCGAGCGCTCCTCACTTGCGCAACTCAACCTCACTCACCCTCTCAGCGACACCGCCGATGCCTTCCACACGCCACACGCCCGGTGATCCCTTCACAGAAGCGCCCTTGCGACATCCCACAGTCGCACCGCCGAACCTACGAGCAGCGGCCGCCGCTCAATCGCACCACGCCCTGCGCTCAGGCGCAAGCACCGCATCCTCTCGATCTCGCCAACAACCGCAGCAACAAGCCAACCTCTTGGCGCCGAACCTCTCTCGCAAACCCACCAGCCGCCGCGCGACACCTTCGTACGAAGACGATGTCCTCGCCGACGACGACGGAGACGATGCAGAAGAGCCGGCGGGCGCGGCCTCACAACCCGCGCGGAGGCTGAGGCACGCTCGCGCCAGACACGGCAGTCCCGAGGGCAAATTGGTGCGAGCGCAGCAGAAAGCGAGGCTGGAGCGGGAAAGAGAAGAGGAAACGGAGTTCGTGCTGCGGAAGAGCGACGGCAGCTTTCTGAACGAGATTGAGGGCTTGGACGCCTGCCTGAACGATCACTTGCAGGCGGAGGAGGTCGTGGACGAAGAGGAGGTTAAGGCTATGGATGAGATACACTCGACGGCTGTGAGGCACTACTTCACTACTGCGCCGATTGCATGGACACGGGCGAACGAGAAACATGAGCGGAGTGAGTTGGCAGTGATACGCGCGTGCGCACTCGGAGTGAGCTGACTTTTTGGCAGATTTTGAGGAATACTACCCTCCCATAGCTGCGCGTTTGAGGCAGCAGGTCCTGTCTATGCTAGAGAACGAGCAATGGAGGTTCGAGCCTGTCAACAGCTACTGATGGCCAGTACGGACAATTTGGAAATTCCGCTGGTCGCCTTTGGAGCGCATATAGCCTTTGAGCAATATGTGGGTGGTTGACGCTTGCGGTAGGGGTAACACAAGGCGCAACAAATTCGCAAGCAGACGACACAAAGCATGCATGCGTCAGACCTCAGCTCGGACTCGAGGAGCTGCAGCAAGGGCACACCTTCGATCGGAGCGAATACAAGCAAAGAGCCCTGTTGGATGATGCCAAAGAGCGTCCAGTGATGCGGTTTCTTGCAAAGCGCCGGATTACCAGCTCTCGGGCCAGCAGTCGTACCCTGCAAGCGCAGTAGTGCAAACCAGACAGAGCGTCGACCGGTTTTGGCTGCGTAGTCGAAATGCGGCATTTATACACGATCTGATCAAGTCAATCTCACAAGATCAACGTTCAATGGCACCTCAGCATGATGGGTATTATTTGAGGGAAGAACAATACAACACGCCACTTGAAGCACTCGATCAAGGCCGTTGACCAGTCCAATGACCATTACCTCGAGACTTCTCAATCATCTCAAGAGTCCGTGGTCGTGTCCCCAGGCTGCTCCTGTGCCTTACGGAGCCCACTACATTTCCCTGGCATCGGTCAGATGGCTTCTCGACTCAGATCACCTATTCGATACTATGGACTGGACGGTGACACCGAATGCAATTTTTCTTGAGATCTAAGATATATTCTCGATACTTACCTCTATCAAGCAGACAGTTTCCCCTGCAGCTTCGCTCTAGCATCTTTGCACATTTCACCGAGATTCACATCTCCAAGGGTAGCGTTCCGCCAGTTGATCTCGCTCTCCGCCTTCTTGAAATCACTGCCCACGCCTTCTGCGCGCCACTCGTACACGTCACCTATCCACCTACTGCTGGACATGAGGAACACACCGCGCTCCTTCCTCACTTCGTGGAAGGTCGCAAACACGGCTTCGAGGTCCTTGCTGCTCTTGACGCTCTCGTCTGCGAGCATTTCTGCCATCACAGCAGCGTCTTCTATGCACAATCCCGCTCCCGCGCCGTGGTGAGGCGACGTGGCGTGTGCGGCGTCGCCGACGATCGCAACGCGGCCTTTGGCGTAGGTTGGTGGGGGGTCATCCAGGAGGTCGAAAATTGCCCACTTAGAGAGTGTGAGTAAGTCGATACAACGGTCGAGCGACATAAGGTACTTACGATATCGAGATTCTCACTCGTCAATTTCAGAAGCCCCATCACATCGTTGCTGTAGCCTGCGAAGTCTTTGAGGGCATCATCTCGGTGTGCTGGTGCCGTCAGCTTGTCGGAGTTTGACCATCTATCACGGAAGACAATCGTTAGTATGGGCAGTCGTGTTCACGTCAGTATCCCTGTCTAATCTTACGGTTTGTCTGTCGTTCTGAAAGCGACGATATTGAGATTTTGCCCGTGATTCACCGGGAACGTCAAAACATGTCCATTGGGACCAATCTTCAAACTCATTAGCAACAAAAATTGACCTTCGAAAATCACTTCACAGACAAATCACTCACATGCATGCAAGAGTTCTGCGCCCTCTCTTCGCCCACAGCATCAATCGCCTGCGCCATTGGCACAACGCCGCGGTAAGCATACTTGTGAGTATATTTGGGCTGCGCGCAAGGATGATCCAGCCCATGCAAGAGCTGTCTCGTCTTGGACTTAATGCCATCGCACCCAATTACAGCATCTGCCTCAGCAAAACTCCCATCCTCAAACCCCATGACACACTTGCCCCCATCCTTCTGCTCGAGGCTCTTCAGCCTCTTGCCGAAATGCGCCAGCCTCTCCGGCAGCAGCTTGACGAGCTCATCCAGAAACGCCGCGCGATGCACACCGTTCTGTCCCAAATCGTTGCTGATGGTGAAGATGGGATTGGACGCGTCGAGCGTCTCGCCCTCCGCGCCATAGGCGTCATAGTAGTCGAACCAGACCCGCCGCTTGGAGGGCCACTGGTTGCGGGTGCAGACCTTCTCGAACGAGGCGTGGATGCCGTCGTGGCATACTTTCATGGCCTGCACCGCGTTGGGCGAGAAGGACACACCAGCGCCGATCTCGCCGAACTTGGGCGCCTGCTCGTAGATGCTCACGTTGATGCCGCGGTGGTGCAGGGCGATGGCGAGCGTCAGCCCGGCGATGCCGCCGCCTATTATGGCTAGGTTGAAGTCTTTCGGAGATGCCATGCTTGATGCGGTAGGAGGGATTGGCCAAGGAAGGTGTAATGGTTCTTTCAGGTGTGTTCTTGCTGGATGGCGAGGATAGGCCGAGGAAACACGGAAATGTGGGATTGATCGACAAGAAGAGAGAGATCCGATCACGAACGAGGAAGGAGGTAGCTACGACTTCGATTGGGGGCGAGGGAAGGATGTTAGTTTATCTTAGCTCTCGACAGGAGCCGTGTCCGGTGCCGAGGTGAGGATGATGATGGTGGTGTTGTGGAGGAGGCGTCTATGCCAACGTGGCCAGGCTTTACTACACGAACATGATGCAATTGGCGCCTCGGATGCCCTTGAGCTATTATCGGCAATTGGGTGAGAGGGATTGAATTCATCCACTTTCCGCAGGTTAGCACCGCCGTCATTTGGAGTGTCCAAACAAACGGTCTCCACAGGCAGGGTGGAGATAGCGCATCAAAGCCGCTGCGGAGTGCCAGCCGCTCTCAAGGATCATGATGTGGTAATCCGACTTCCGTATCTGCGGAAGTCGGCTCTTTCGATGACATGCATGAAGTACCTCTACATTATTATTGAGTGTGATTCGCGAGGTCGGCCCTTCCTCGCTTGAGAAAGATCTTATACTGTTGCTGCTCATTCTGGGCACTTCGTTGTATTGTCCTCCTTGGCTCGAAACTGACTTCGATAATGTTGTACTTTCTCCTTCCTGAACGTCCGTAGAGGCAATCGAATCCACTGGACTTTGAAATCATGCTCGCAGCCAAGGACGCCAAAAATGTCATTTGCAAGAAACATAAACTGATACGAACTAATCCTAATCCAAAGACATGCCAGATCAAGGGCTCTTGCCAAAAAGCGATCATGCTGTAAAATACACTAGTCTTCCACCGGTCCTTCGTCAAAATCATAGCTGCACATTCAGCGACACGGCACCTACAGCAAGGCGACTAAACACGAACCACCCTCATCCTCACACCTGCTGCAAGGGTATGCTTGGATCCAGCCAGTCCATGTTGAGCAGTTGCTGTCCGAACCATGCCTCCGACATATTGTCCATGCCCGGCATGAAAGGGTTGACGCTCTGAAGATCTGTCGGCATCGTATTGGCCATTGCAGCATTATACTCCGGCATTGCAGGGGTGGCGATGGGGGCGGTCTGTTGCGTTGTGGGAGGAGGGGGCATGGCGAAGTTCGCGAGATTGTGTCGACCTTGCTGTTGCTGCTGCTGTGCTGGGGTTTCTGTGAGGAATGTCAGGATTATTGTACTCTGGGTTGCGATGACGGACTCAATGTGACTCACGTTGGCTTGGGAAACCATTTCCGGATACTGACTGCTTCATCACTTCGAGGACTTGAATTGCTTGTGATGCCGAGGTGATTTGATCCTCATAATGATGCAAGATGAACAAGCATCGAGACCAGTCTTTTTCGAAACTGGGATCACCGACGCTCACGGCGACGTCTGGACATTTGCAAGCTGCTAGCAGAACGGTGGCTGCCGAAAATGTGACTGCACATCGGTTAGTTGAATCGCACGTGTATGCTTTGAACGTAAATGGGGGATGGCAACCAAGCATGTGGCATGCCTTGGGTTGATGACTTACAGTATACAGAGTGCCAGCCAGAGCTACGGTAGAGTGTGTCGAGATTCTCGTGCAGAGTCTCAATCAGACGAGAAGCAGTCTCAGCACACAAGGTACAGCATCTTTGAATGACCTCCTCGTCGAGCGACGATTGAGCAGTACCCGACAAGATGTGGGTCGAAGTGCGTCGACCGCGCTTTGTCGTTACCATCAAAAGTCGACGGAGAGACAGTAGCCGCACGTAAAGAAATCTGGACATGATATATTAGCAAGGTGATTTGCGTTTTCCAATCTGGGTCTTCTTGTTTGCATACCTGCAATACAAAACCTGCTGTTGCAGCAGTACACTGTTATTGTTGTTCAGTTTGACACCATCACCGTAATCCGTGATCTTCAAGTAATCTGGCACAGAGTCGATAAACTTGTCCAGCCGTCGGTTGTACTGCAGGACAGGAGCAATGAATGCCTTGGCCATTTCGGACGCCTTTTCCTGCTTCGATAAATCTGGGAATGGTTCACCACTGTAAAATGAGTTGAGGATTTCCTCCAACAGATCGAAGAGGCTGCACGATGAAACAAAGAGTCCCATGACTGAAGGTTTTCCCTCGGGCTGAACGCCAGTCGTGACGTTACTCAGATACTCATCGTCAATGAGAGCGGGAGTGGGAACGTCCCATGATTGCGACAGCATGGTAGGCCGCCCGAACGTCATTGCCAACAGCCTGGACTTCTTAGCATTCACATTCGATTTGTTTGATCATTACTAAATGCAAGCTTACCTGTCAAGGTTGACACAAGTGTGCCAAACTCGTCTTCGCATTTCAAGCTCAAGCTGGGGAATCTTCTTCCGACCATCGTCATTCAAGTGCAGTCCCAGGCTCTGAGCGACTCGAATGGCCAGACCGACCGAATTCCAACAGCGGTTAGCATGTTCCGTTGATTGGAGGTAGACCCCGGTCAAACACATCATCTGGACCAACGACAAAGAAGTCGTGTCAAGGACCTCGAACAGCAACAAATGGCGCGACTTCTGGTAGAACTCCTCGGACATTGAGTTCTTCTGCGCAGGCGCCACCAGGTTACTAAACTTACACCCCAGACCAAACACCAGATTGAGTGTCGCGGTGAAAACTAGTTCTTCCAGCCCTAGATTTTCGAGATCTCTCGCTTCCGGCGTGGTCTCACTAGACCACAGTGCCTGATACTGTTTGAGGAAACTCGGCTTGTGCAGGACTGGGAACAGCGGGTGGATAAACTCCCAATAGCACGCCAGAAAGTCGTCTGCGTTGCGTCTCCGAGGGAGCATTGCAGCTCCGCTAGCCCAGTCTGGCAAGCGCTCTGGCTTCTCTGACCTAGCAGTAGTTTGAGTTTGCTGCTCGTAACTCCGTGGGCCTGGGCTTAGAGATGCACGGCGGCTTGGGGAAGGGAATATGTTTTTCATAAACGCAACCGTCGATGAGGGTCCATACAGGGACCTATCATTGCCACCGACGAGGGTTGCAAGGGCATCGCTACCGGCTTGTTCGGGAGGATGGAGCGTGAATGTGGGAGGTGGTGGCCGGGTGCTACTAAATGATCCGGACGACTGTGATTGGGATTCACGAGATGAGGAGCCGAATCCACTGGCGGTACTCGCACTCGGAGGTCGGTGTGCCATTGCGGTATCGACTCCGTGAGAGCTGGTCGACCATGGCTGTGGTAACTCCCTGCCGAATGTAGCTGGGATGCTTGGTAGGGAGGGGGATTGGGTTGGAGGCGGGAGAGGCGCCTGAGCAGCTTGAGGAGGAGCAGGAGGCGGATTCGCCACCGGCTGGTGTTCAGGCTTATTGCGCTTTAGCTGCCGGCGCCGGGGGAAGTTCCAGGTGCAGGATGCAGATAGACCTCGAGACTCGCACGCAAGGCAGATCTGGAGTAGTGGGTTAGCGGTTAGTGGTCTTAGTCATGGTCCGATATAGAGCTGGAGGCTTACCGGCTGTCTGCCGTCGCAACGTGTCTTGCGTGTCTTGCACGTGTCGCACGCCAGAGACGCACGAGGCCGATGCCTCTTCGGCGGCAACGGTACATTGGACGCCTCATGTTGCTGACCGGTCGCGCCGGGTGCGGTCGGTGGTGGAGTGGGCATCTTACTGGCCAGGGGTGGTTCATCCGAAGAATGGACGCGGGTCTGAAGAGAAGCCAAGCAGCCCGGACATGATCGTGTCCTTGAAGAGATTGCACCTCCCGACTTCCGTTAGCAACAAACCTTGCCGATCAGAATGGAAGAAACCCAAATATGACGACTTTGAAGTCCGTCACGGGACTAGAACAACGACGTGGCATCTCACCCCCAAGCTCACATCTTTGGGAATTGCGAAAACGCATGTTTCGATTCAACATGCAATCGGGATGTAAGCACCTATAAGCTCGCATTCGATGGCATCAAGCTAGTCCATGCACCAGGATGCCAACGGCGCCACTGCGGCGTGCACTAGAAAGCTAGATCCACCTGCTATGTGTATAAGGATGGTCATCGGACAGGCTATCCCAGTCCAATCGCAAACATGAGGTCTCCAGAGTCTCCAAAACCTGGGGTGAGAATAGACAGTAGAAACAAGGGTTCTTCTGGTGGCACGGCTCACGTCAGGCGTGGCTGAAAGGCAGAAGCAATCATGTTTCAGCCGCCTGACTGGTGATGACATCCGTGGCGCACCGGTCCCAGCCATTCAATACGGTGCTCCTGTGTTTGAACCTGTTTGTTATGCGCGCTATGAAGACGTGATCTTTGACAACAACTCCATAATATTTCCTAATCATGGCCTCAAATCGGTCAAACCGGTCACAAATCGTCGACGTGACGTACGATGACCCTCGAACGGGCGAGACGGTCCGTGAGCGACGAATCCAAGAGGTGCCGCCTGATGAAATGGAAGAAATACGCGACCGCGAACTTGCAGTGTTCAAGCGCGATGGATCTCATTCACGCGATGCGAGTAGAAGCCGGGAACGCGGCGACGATCGCAACGTCGACGACAAAGACCAGATCTACCGTTACCACCGAACAGTGCAGCGTGAGCGTGGCGTCCAACCCATGGACCTGAACAGAAGCCGAAGCTACGATCGGCCTTTAGCTCGACGAGAGCGCTCGCGCGGACGGTATGAAGACGAGGAAAGCGACAGCGACAGCGACTTCGAGCGCAGACGTCGTCGGCGGAGAAATCGCAGTTCATCTGATCGACGACGCCGTCCTGAGGATGACAGTTACGAGAGGTTGTGGTACAGCATGAAGAGGCGCCGCGATGGGAACGTGCTCGAACGCAACTTCGACAGCTCCTACGATGGGATCATTGCTGGCGTGGCCGGTGCTGCGATAGGTGCCATGACTGCTCGACACTTTGCGAATGGAGAGGAGAACCGGAAATGGAAGGTGTTGGGCGGTGCTGTTGCTGGCGCTGCAGCGACGAACGTTGCTGAGAATTATTACAGGATCTATACAGAGGAGAAACACGATAGGAGAGAGAGAAGGGAGAGGGATTGATGTGGTTAATGCTGGCTTGGGTTGACTCGGGCGATTGAGGTGGTGTAATGATTTCGGACTTTTGGGATCAGAGTGCTGGACATTCTGAGGTGCTTGTGTATATGTCGAGGTCTTTCTGTATATGAGGCCACAGTGCCATCGAGCTTTTGCGACGAATATACGTCGCAATAATGAATTGGATCGCAATATGTCTCAAATCGCATTCTCCATGTTGGCTCTTGATGCTTCAAAGACCGTTCAAAAATTGAAGGAAGCGTCGATGGTTTGCCAAGTATATTTTTGTTTTGGACGGGCCATATCTGCACAATGAAGTTCCAAACTGATTTCTCCTTGTCAAGTGTAATGGTACCGAAGAGATTATATACCTAGGGATGCATGGATATTTGATTTTTGACTTCTTGCAGGCATGGCTGAGTCACGTGACAAAGCCAATCAGCCGCCAAGCACTGCTAGCCGATTTTTGCGCACTTTGAACTTGTGAACTTTTGCGATGTTCACGCTGGCTTGCGACGACGACGACCTCACCCGCGACCGACGACAACAGCGACTACCGACCATGCCTACCAACAAGAGTATGCACGACTGATGATGAAGCGAAGAGCTCATTGTTCCCTCCGAAAACATTAGAATCCAATGCTGACCGCACCCTCTCCTTGAACAGGCGCTTCCAAGCCCAGCAAGCCCTCCCAGCAGGCTTCCGCTGCGGCCAAGGCCACCCTTCGCGGTGTAAGCACCCTTCCACCTACATTGCTACCATAGAGGCGTGTCAGAGAACCCATCATTCTGACGGCCTGTGTCACAACAGGTCAACTCGCACAAGGTCCGCAAGGTGCGCACCAGCACCACCTTCCACCTGCCGAAGACCCTCAAGCTCTCGCGCTCTCCCGCCTACCCCCGCAGGAGCATCCCGCGCCAGCCTCGCTTCGATGCCTCCAAGGTCATCATCCACCCGCTCAACACCGAGAGCGCCATGAAGATGATCGAGGAGAACAACACCCTCGTCTTCATCGTCGACACCAAGTCCAACAAGAGGCAGATCAAGGCCGCTCTTAAGACTCTCTACGACGTCGAGACCATCAAGCTCAACACCCTCATCAGGTATGAGAGAATCGCAGGTTTTGGAGGTGAAAGCGCAGGAACTGACAATATACCAGGCCCGACGGCTCCAAGAAGGCTTTCGCCCGTCTGACTCCTGACGTTGACGCTCTTGACATTGCCGCCACCAAGCTCGCCATTGTCTAAGCTAAAACATGGTCGGTTGTTCCATGAACGTCTGGCGCTGGAGGAGTACAAAAGGGCTCATGCCGTGGCTGGAAGCTCATTCAGGATTGAGATAGGACATGGTCATGAATTTGACGGAAAAGCCGAAAGGCGACATCAGATGAGCGTAGTAGTACACGAATATGATACAAGGCGCTTACGCCACTTCTCCAGTGTCATTAATATGCATTCCATTTGAAGTGAAGCCTGAAGTGTGTAGCCCATTTCGTCCATATATGTACATATATCTTACAGACTCCCTTTCAACTCATCTCATCTGGCCGGCGCATAAGCCGTCTTTCGTCCTTTTCTCCACACCGCATCGGTGCAAGAAGTCGATGTGCTCTGCTCCCAATATCAAGCAGCCATTGCATAATCATCAACCAAGTTTCCCTCCTCTCTTCAAATATCGTACAACATCATTTTGTCTTCAGACAATTCAGTCTTTACATCCTCATCTTCTCCAAGTGCTTGATGACGGTCATGTTGGCGTCCATGTAGCGGTCGACGCAGTTCTTCATGCACGTGTCCTCGCCGCCCGCGAGGGTGTTGGACGACATGCGGCCGGTGATGCACTTTTTGAAGCAGACGCTGTTGAGCTCGTGGATGGCTGTTGGAGAGGAAGGGTAAGTATTTGTGTGTTTCGGTAGTGAGAGAAAGAAAGGCAGATGGAGGGGCGTCATTGACATGCGCGCATGTCTCTTTCGCTTGGGGAGAAGCAGTAAGACGAGAGATGATGTGCTGCATGGTGGTGGAGATGGGCAGGGAACGGGAGGCGAGACAGGAAAGGAAAGGAAAAAACGCGCGTACTGGATTGCAGCTGGGCCTTCTGGGTCTCGCCGACGACGAACTGGTTGAGCTCCTGCTTATCTTTGGCGCTGAGGTTCTGCAGGCCTTGCTGGGTTTCGGGGGAGATTTGAAGCTGGTCCATGGCTGCTGCTGCTGTGGCTTGATGTGGAGAATGTGGTTTTTTTTCGTTGAAGATGAGGTGTGTAAAGTGGCTGTTGCTGGGGTTGATGTAGGGTTCGTGGTGATAGTAGATGTATGTGGTATCAGTGGTATATTGAGAGCCTGCCTGATGGGGTGAAGTGAATCAATCTTGTCAAGTCTGTCGTAGGGCTGACGGTCGAGCTTGGCGCGGTCTACGTGAAGTTAGCAGCGAAAGAGAAAGAGAGACGTGCGGAAAGACAGACAGAAAGTCTTGTTGCCACCTGAGGCAGCAAAACCCCGCCTCCGGCGTTTCTGCTTTCCTCGCCCCCAGTAGTGCAGGGAAAGGCAAGGCAAGCAAAAAAAGGCTGGCAAGGCTCTGCTTCTCAACGGCTACTCCCAACAGGACATCCCAACTGACGCTCGCAAAGCCACCTGCACCCACTCCCACTACCTCTGAGCACCATCTTCCTCCCTGCCCTTCCAACTACCCACTTCGCCCACCTGCATCCCGCTCGCATCTCAACCCTTCCCACCCAACACCCAACTGCTTGCTTGCCTGCTGCTGCTACTGCTGCTGCCGGCCTCGCTCCCTCAATCTCACTCCTCGCCACACCCCAGTCGCCCGCCAATCCTCGCATACATCCTCAATAAACCAATCCCTCCGATAATCACCACCCACTCCTCTTCCCTACTACCATGTCGGGCTCCGAGCCGATCAAAGGCGGCAAGAGCTACGCTCCCGCCCCGTGAGTCTTCCTCTTTCTCGACATCTTCGCATTTCATCACGCTACTTCTCCTGCCTTCTACCCTTTGCTTGCTCGCTCCGCCCTAGTCGCCCACTACCCGAGTCCGCGTTGCTTGCCCGGCTCCCTGCAAATTTCGAACTTCTGACTACTCCCGCCCGCCCACCGCCGCCCTACCCACACCTCACCTCTTCTCTCCTTCCACCATCCATACTATGGTTACGCGCCCTGTCCCGCCACCAACCACTAACACCATGGACACCAGAACTCCCCAGAACACTCCTGCGCAGAATGCGCCCATCTCCAGCCGTGCTCAGGCACCCACTGTCTCCGACATCAAGGAAGGTGAGTGCTCCCAATCGCCCCAATCCCACCTCGTCGCCGCCTGCGCAGAGCATCCCGACTGACAAAACTTGTTTTTCTCCACAGAGGACCTTGACCGCGCTGCCGCCGCCTCTCTCTTCGCCCAGAACCCTCGCCTCGTCTCCATGATGCAGAACAAGCTCTCTGGCCTCGTCGGCCGTTCATCTGGCTACGTCGAGTCGCTGCCCACCCCGGTCCGGAAACGCGTTGACGGCCTCAAGGGCGTGCAGAAGGAGCACTCCAAGCTCGAGGCTCAGTTCCAGGAGGAGGTCCTCGAGCTTGAGAAGAAGTTCTTCGCCAAGTTCACCCCTCTGTACGAGAAGCGCGCAAAGATTGTTAACGGCCAGGCCGAGCCCACCGAGGAGGAGATCAAGACCGGCGAGGCTGAGCGCGAGGACGACGAGGACGACGCCGAGGAGGCCGAGAAGCCCAGCGCTGAGGAGGAGGCTTCCGCCGCCGACCTGAAGGGTATCCCCGAGTTCTGGCTCAGCGCCATGAAGAACTCTTCCCTCGCCGAGACCATCACCGACCGTGATGAGGAGGCCCTCAAGGACCTGACCGACATCCGCATGGAGTACCTCGACCGCCCCGGTTTCCGTCTTATCTTCGAGTTCGCCGACAACGAGTTCTTCACCAATAAGACCATCAGCAAGACCTACTACTACCAGGAGGAGAACGGCTACGGTGGCGACTTCATCTACGATCACGCTGAGGGCGACAAGATCGAGTGGAAGGAGGGCAAGGACCTCACCGTCAAGGTTGAGAGCAAGAAGCAGAGGAACAAGAGTGAGTGGCAAAATGCAAAATTTTTGGCGAGTTTCGCGGATGCTAATCTTTCTCTCTTTCAACAGACACCAAGCAGACTCGTGTGGTCAAGAAGACCATCCCCACGCCTTCGTTCTTTGACTTCTTCAACCCCGCCACCCCGCCTTCAGACGATGACGAGGACATCGATGAGGACATTGAGCAGAAGCTCGAGCTCGACTACCAGCTCGGCGAGGACATCAAGGAGAAGCTCATTCCCCGCGCCATTGACTGGTTCACCGGCGAGGCTCTGCAATTCGAGCAGGGTCTTGATGACTTTGACGAGGACGACTTCGAGGATGAGGACGATGAGGATGATGAGGACCGCGACGACGACGACGAGGAGGAGGAAGATGACGACGAGGTATGCATCTTGACTGATCGTGATGACACGTTCCCTTGCTAACAACATCTCAGGAGGACGGCTCCAGGCCCAAGCAGGAGGCTGCCGAGTGCAAGCAGAGCTAAATGACTCTTGACGATACAATTGCCCGCAATAGCAATCGCCATACGACTCGAATAATCCGCCACGTCCCAGTCTGAACCAGAGACGTGACTGCCCTGCTCCCCGCCTCTCCCCTCTCATGTGTGGAGACAGAGAGAATTGTACAGTGCAAACCCCGAACCGAGTCATCATAACCAAAGCAATTTGCCACGCTTACGCTCCCTTCACGACCATACGCCGCCTCAACAAAACTTCACCTCGCGCAAAAGAACGGAAAAAATTCCTCATTCACCATTCCAAGTCAAAGGCAACAACAAGAATCAAGAAAACTACTCAAAATATTAGTCTAGACTTCAAAGTTGCATGCAAGCCGGAGTTGTTCTCAAATCATGCTCCTTTCCTTTTTCTGTTCTCTTCGCCTTTTGTCTTTCTACTGAGCTTTTATGCTGTTCTTTGTTGGCTTTTGCGTTTTTATCTTAAGTATAGTCTGTTCAAGACAATTGCAATAATAAGTATTCATTATCCTTTTCTTTTCTTTTTTTTCCAACACAGCTCTCTTTGGTTTGTGTCTTTTCAACACCTTTTATTCCTCGGTCTCATATTATCCATTCGTCCATACGCGCTAGAGGGAAGGCACGTCTTTCAATCCAGTCATGCTGCGTTACTATTACGACGTTGGATTGCATCCTCGAAGAAACAGGAGTAATCCTCCCGCCATTGCGTGATCTTAGAAGATCCTCCTCCCCCGCGCATATTTTCGAGCCCTAGCTGTTGGCTCATCACTAACCTCGGACTAGGGTCTTCCCACTGAAAAGTGGCGTCTGGAGCTTTAGCTCTGCTGAAACGAAATGAGATTCATGTTCATCGAGCCATGGAGGGGAGGTTGCATTTAGCCTTTTGCTTGGCGAGTCGAACGCTCGGCTTCCCGACCTCTTCTGCCGGTGTCGAAGGCCGACTTATGTGCGTTGTGGACGTCACCTTGGACATATAACCGTTTGTCTCGTACTGTATCTTTCTCTACTTTGCTGCTTTGAGGTCTGGTGACACAATCGCAACTTGTAGGTCTTGCGGTATATTCTTGTTTCACGGTCTTGATTATCGCCATGTTCATCTGTCCTGTCCATTGACGCCAGAGCTCCATCTTCACTTACCAACCCAGGCCAATTCCATCAACAATGGCAGACTCAATCCAACCCTACACGATCAACGTACCAGACTCAGCCATCGACGACCTCAACCAACGTCTCCGCCTCGCGAAATTTCCCGACGAACTCGACTCCGCAGGCTGGGACCTAGGCGCCCCCCTCGCCGACATCAAACGCCTAACAACCTACTGGCTCAACACCTACTCCTGGCGCAAATCCGAAGAAAAGCTCAACCGTCTCCCTCACTTCACCACCTCCATCTCCGTCGAAGGCTTCTCCCCCCTCACCATTCACTACCTGCACCAACACTCCCCCACCGCCCCCACCACCTCCATCCCCCTCCTATACGTGCACGGCTGGCCCGGCTCCTGGCTCGAAGGGAGCAAGATCCTCCCCCTCCTCGCCTCCGGCGACGGCACGACACAACCCGCCTTCGACGTCGTGGTGATCTCCCTGCCGAATTTCGGCTTCAGCGCCGCGCCCTCCAAGCGCGGCTTCGCGCTCAACCAGTACGCTGAGACCTGCCATAAACTCATGCTCCAACTCGGATATCCGCAATATGTGACTCAAGGCGGCGATTGGGGCTACTACATCACCCGCACCATGGCCCTGCTGTACCCGGACGCCGTGCGCGCCACGCACATCAATTTCGACTATGGCGGGGGCGCGCCTTCGTTCGCAGAGCATCCTTTGCTCGCGCTGGAGCATGCGGTGAGACCTTACTCGCAGCGCGAGAAGGAGGGGATGGAGAGGACGAAGTGGTTCATGGAGGAAGGGTCCGGGTATAGAGCCATTTCGGCCACGAAGCCGCAGACTCTGGCGTATGCGCTAGCTGATAGCCCTGTCGGGTGGTTGGCGTGGGTTTATGAGAAGTTGGTCGAGTGGACGGACGGGTACGCTTGGACGGATGAGGAGGTTTGCGAGTGGGTGAGCGTGCATTGGTTTGGGAGGGCGGGGATGTGAGTTTTCTTCTCTCTTTTTTTCTTGGAGTTTTTGTGTTTTGTTTCGATCTATTTCCCGCCTTATCTTTCTTCAGGACGATTCGCCTCTCTCCCTGCATCCTCTCCGACTCGTCGAGAAATACACCAGAATAACGCAATCTCCAGCGCCGCCTCCCTCCGCATCTACTACGAATCCACCCACTCCCCTCCCAATCCCACCAGTGCCACCCCAGAACCAACAACCCGCTCCCGCACCGGCACCTACATCCCCCACGTCCCCATCGGCTACAGCCACCAACCCCGCGAGCTGCGCATCGTGCCTTCCACCTGGTACCGCAAATTGGGACCGATCGTTTTCGACCGCCACAACGACGCCGGAGGCCACTTTTGGGCTTGGGAGAGGCCGGAGAGCGTGGTGCGGGATTTGAGGGATATGTTTCGGAAGAAGGATAGGGATGAGAAGGGGGAGGGGGTGGGTGGGGCGTTTGGGGTGGTAAGGGGACGGGAGGGATATGTTGGATGATCAGTGAGAGGGGATTTGGATTTGGATTTGGATTTGGATTTGGATTTGGATTTATTTATTTATTTTTATTTTTATTTTTGGCTTGCGAGGTTTTTGGAGGGTTCTTAGACTTCGATACGAGTTGGGTGGTGCCGATGATGAGATAGTGAGCGATTTTTTACCAGATGGAACACCTTTGTGTACCATTGCATGCACCTGAACTTTTATCTATCTAGTCTTGCAATTCCTGGAATTCAGTTGGACAGAGCGATATTGAGTCTGACGATAGGAAATGAGAGAGGTAAGGGGGTTCTCGTGCTGACAAATAAACGGTTGAACGGAGACCCGATTCTGTGTCTCTTTCCCAGCACATGCCTGGTGAGTTTTGACACAAGTGGTGCTTGAATTTTGATTTCGCATGTTGATTTCGTGGATTTTTCATTGTAAGTCTATCTATCATCATCATATGCCGATCTTTTCAATCTATAAAAGTCATCTCTATACATACCCCCATGCCCGTCTAAGAAACCATGCAACCCTTCCCTCCTGGACCAGATCTATGCATGAATGCTAAATTCCCCTCCACTCGCACAAACAGAACGGCGAGCGACCAATCTATTTCTTCCCATCGCTCAAGCTGACAACCGCCCACCTACCGCCCCAAGCCCACTTCCTCGCGCCGCTGTCGCCGCCTCCGTTCTCCGTTGCGCGCAATTCCTCGTCTTTGCCCGGCGCCAGACCGACGACGACGTCGGCTTTGACCGTGCGGAAAGACAGGATGCGCAGACCCGAGCCAGGACCCAGAGGGCCGACGGCGGTGGGGAAGGGGGTGGTGGGGTCCCAGAGGGCCTGTGTGGGAGTGATGCGTTAGCTTTCTTCATGTGGGATGATGCGAGAGGGGGAGGAGAAAGGCAGGAAACTGACATCACCAGTCAACTTGCGGTAGTTCAAGTCGCCCTTGAAAATCACAAGCTCGCTCTCCTTCAGGTCCTCAACCAGCGCGGGCGCCGTCTTGGGCATGCGCCAGTAACTGCCGCCGTGCGTCCAGAAATCGTTGGGGCGCAGGGTGATCTTGCCCTCGGCGTAGAGGGTGCTCCAGTGGGCGAAGACGCCATCGATAGCCTTCTCTTCTTCAGCGGCGAGAGGGGGCGGGGCGGTGCCGCGCGCGCGGTCGTCGTCGTCGGGAGTCTCGTAGAAGGCTTTGGCGTTCTGCAGCACGTTGAGCAGGTCGGCGAAGTCCCTGGGGACCACGTCCGACACAAACCAGGGGATGTTCTTGGGGCGGAGGATGATGTTGGTCGCCAGGCCGGATTCCAGCAGGTAGCCGGCCAGGACGAGGTCGACGAAGAGCTCGAAGCCCGCGTTGTCCAGGACGATGTCGACGCGGCGCTCCTTCTTGCCGCTGAGTTGGGCGTCCTTGAGCGCGCGGAAGGCCGCCGGGAAGTCGTTGGCGATGATCTTCTCCTGGTTGGCCTTGCGAGTTTCAGCGCCCTGCAGCTTCTGGATCTCCTCCAGGCTCAGGTGCATGAGCAGAGAGAGATCGGTGGCGTTGCCCCACAGGCAGATTTCGCCCATCTCGACGAAGAGGGCTTCTTCGGCTTTGGTGCGCTCCTCCTCAGAGACGTGCGCCATGGCCGAGTCGTTGGACTTGAGCGTCTTGAGGACTTCGTTGTAGTGGTTGGCCAGCTCGATGACGCCGGCGCGAGAGGAGCGGAAGGTGCCCTGCTTCTGCTTGAAGAAGACGTCGTGGTCCTTCCAGTGCTTCGACAGGGCGAAGATGGTCGCGATCCGCCTGTACATGTAGCACTCGGAGAACAGCCAGGTGACGTTGAACCAGGTCGGGTTGCCGCGCTGCTCGATTTCCTTGTTGTAGCCCTCAATGTCGGATCCGCCGTCGTTGGGGAGAGGGCTGCAGGGCTTGTCAGTCAGGGCATTCGCACATGGGATGTTTGCATACATATGCAGTGATAAGGACAAGGCTGAACTCACGTCAAAACACGGTCATGCTGAATCTCATACTTCAGCGCCGCGAGGGATTGGGTGATGGCTTTGCCCTCCTCGGCCTTCTCAGCGTCCTTCTCGGCAGAGACGGCCTTGTGCACATCATCAATGGCGCCAGTCTAGAGTGGTTGAAGAGTTCCCCGTCAGTACGTAGCCCGTCTTTGGGTAATCACAAGATAATTCAGTCGGAACTGTCACTTACAAGGATGATGGGCCACCTGTCCCTAGCAGAGTAGTATCCGAAAGAGTTCTTGTCCGCATTGTGCGACGGCGCTGTGAAGAGGGGAGGAAATGTCACAGTCAGCCTCTAGGTCGTGTTTATCATTGTGCAAAAATGGACCATCAGGACAGGACACTCGTCACGTCTCGGATCAGCGCCACCAAAAGCGCTCTCCAGACCGAAGCATGCGAGAAGAAGCGGGCGAGAGGCACTCACGGGTCTTGGTATCGTACTCCATGATTGAAGATTTTGAGGTCTGGTATTTCCTCAAGCAGTATCCAGAAAAAAACAAAAGTGATGTAAGTGAAGTTAAAACAAACAAAGTGAAGCGCGCACCCCTCAACGTTTGATGCCCGCCCGCCAGCCCACCATCTCATCAACCCCCCACAGTCGCCGCATCTTTTCTCCAGAGACTGGAGTCATCGTCATTATCCACACCCAGCGGGCGACCCACTTCGTCGACTCTCTCAGGAAAGCCTCCGACGGAGTCTCGCGTGCGATCGGAAAGGCCAAACTTGGCAAGTGAGGAATGGGAAAATAAGGGAAACTGATGATGGCATCATTATCTTAGGTACCTGGAGGGAGGTATCGCCGGACGAACAATAAATGCGATCAATCATCTTTTTTTCTTCGTCGGCCTTTGACGCGGGCACGGAGCTGGCTCCTCCATTCGCCTCGCATTTCACTGTTGTTCGGTCATATTGGGAAACTCATATACTCGGCCCTGGATTCAAACAATAAACGGTGATGACTTTCGTCTCGAGTCTTCCCCGGGTCATCTGTGTCTCTGGAAACGAACGGCATCGTAGCATCGCAACATCGTCACAAGAAGCCACCCGTAGACACTTACGTACCTATACCTACCCAAGGTAATCAAGGTAAAAGCCGCAATCGCTGATGCCCTGGCTCGCTTGTCGTACTACCACCTGCCTTAGTCTCTTATCCATATATGGAGACTCACAGATCCTGAAGTGACGGCAGCAGGCAGTTGGTGAGCACCGGAAATAGGTACCTCCATGAGATTGAGAGAGTGAAGGCGGGGTGAACCGGCTCCACCCTCCTCCACTACCGCCTGCGGACCTGTAACCGTCCTCTTCATGTCCACCCCATCTTGCCCTGCCCGCGGGTGAATGGCCTCCAACACCAATGAAGTTGACAAGCGTGGAGGAATTCGTCCGTTGTCCGGGAATATCCGACGTGGTCTTGGTATCTTGGATCAAGGCAAGGGGGGGACAAGGACTGTAGCGAAGTCTCTTCGGCCTGGTGTTCGGTTTTCGGCTATTGGGAAATGGGAAGTCAAGGTGTGCGTGTGCTGGTACTGACAGGATTGCAAGATCGGTTCCGACCAATTGGAAGATTCCTCTCTTCCTACTTGGGGCCCCGGCAGATTGATGGATAGAGAACCGTGTCTTGAATGGAAGAGAAGAGGGATCTTGATTACGATTTCTTACCTTACCTGCAACCTTTCTTTCGATCATTAAGGATAAGAAAAGCCGGAGGAGGGTATTTTCGCCAGACGCGTAAAGACCAACGACGTAAAAGAAGAATCCATAATAATTACTTTCCGAAAAGAATCCCAACCGTACAAATTAAATTACCACGCGCGATCCCCTCTGTCTGTCTGTTTTAATCGTATCATCGTGAGAAAAATTCCAAAAAAA
>MSJI02000328.1:17598-31351 GCA_001931905.2 Cladosporium sp. IMV 00045 | reverse complement strand
CATATTGGCTGTACAGCTGCGTGTGCGAAAGGTTGCGGGCAAGCTTCTGAGCCGATCCGGGCACAGAGGGAGAGCCGAATTTGCCTGGAGTCGAAGGCTCAAGTCCACCATTGCGGGTTGGTGTTCCTGGAACTGACAGACGAGGTTGTTGTTCGAGACGTTCAACCTGGAGCTCGAGATCTGCGATACGCTGCTCGGCCTGCTCCTTGTCCGAACGTTCTGTTTCGATCTCAGCTTGCAGCTTTCCAATTTCCTCGGCAGCGTCGTCCTTGATCTGGTCGACTTGAGCTTGAACATCCTGCAGGCGAGCCTTGTGCGTCGAAGCGTTCTGCGCTTGAAGGTCTGCGAGGCGCTTTGTGTTGTCGATTTGTGCACGGAAGTCCTGCTCTTTCTTCGCAAAGTCGTCTTGTAAGGTAGCATTGCGAGCGAAGGCCTCGTCTGCCTTGGCTTGCACCTCCTCTAGTCGGTGTCTCAGTGTTGATTCAGTGCGCTGCAAAGCCTCAACGGTAGCGTTGCTCTCCTCGAGCTCACTCTGCAGAGAAGAGATCCTGGCATTCCTCTCCTTCCTGAACTTGGCATGCTCTTGGCTCCTTGTTTTGAGCTCGTTACTGTGCCATTCGTTGTTGGTCTTGAGGAGGTCGATCTCTTGCTGTAATGATTGTTCCTTGAACTTCTGGGATGAGGCAGCATTTTCGAGCGATTGATTGCGCTCCTCGAGCTGACTGACTTCACGGCGCAGAGCCAGAAGCTTGGTATGTTGTTCGCTCAACTCGGTAGCCAGGCGGTCTTTTTCGGTAGACTTGCTCTCTACTAATGCCAGAGCGTCGCGATTGGAAGCCTCCAATGTTTCGATCCTTTGTTTGAGAGTCTGCACCTCTGCGCCCGAAATCGAGGATGAGTTCTTGAGTTGGTCAAGCTCGCTTGACAGAGCCTCACGAGCACCTTCGGCATCATTGAGCTTTGTACGCAATTCCTCGATCTCTTTCGCGTGCTTCGTGACGGTAGCCTTTTGAGCCTTGACTTTTGTCTCGGAGGTGCGAATAGTGCTTTCTAATTCGACATCGACTCGAATCTTCTCTGCTTTGAGCTCCTCGAATTCATTTGCCTTTGCTGAGACCGAGGCAAGGAAGTGATTGACGAGCTCGGTGGTAGGGCCATCGAGAAGGGTCTGAATTTCTTCCTCTGGCAAATCGTATGCAGTCGCCAGGTAGGGTACGTTGACAGCGGCCGTGTCGGCAGCTCTCGCGCGCGTCCTCATGGTCGCGATTCTGCTGTAATCTCCTGTATCACCTATCTACACCATCGCCGGGGATGGTTGTGAGGTATTATCGTGTCCAGAATAGAAAGCAGTGCGTGTGAAAGGAAGAAACAAATGAATGTATTGTCAAAAAGCAGCAGTCGTTGCTTGGGCAGTCGCTTTGAGACGCGACTTCCAAATGCGGGAACGGCAGCAGCCGAATTAGGTCCGTGCTTTCATGAGGCTTGCTTTAAGCTTCCCTCCTCCGCCATGTGAGAGCGGGCAGTAGTGAAGTCCAGGCTGCGTATACATCACTTGCTACCTCGACATCACTTCACTTCACTTTCCTTACCACCGCCGATACCATCACTCAACCTTCGTCTGCCGCACTGTTAAATACCTCACCATTCGCCTTCACTTCACATCCACACAGTCACGTTCAAGGCCGGCCGAACAAACTCTCCTTATCGACCGATCGCATTGCCCAGAGCTCTTTGTTGAACCTTCTGGGCCAGTACCTGCTTGACACTACAATCACTACCAACTACGAAAATCCATCCTTAATAACTTCACCTCAACTCCAGCACCGCCATCATGTCTCTCGCAGCCAGTATGCAGAAGTTCAAGTCGGAGATGTCTGACGCCGCATCCCGCAACGCCTCGTCCTCTCGTCCAAGTGCGCCGGCTCCAGCACGCACTTCCACACCACAGCCAGGCAACAAGCGACCTCGCGACTCCGCTCCCCCTTCTTCTGCGCCTCCCAGTGGTCTCAAATCAACCAGCGCTGGCGCCGAGATCATGACCCACATGGTGTACGCCGTGCAGTACCTCAAAGAGCGATTCCCAACCGCCTCGACCCTCCCGGACATCCTCAACTTCCTCTCGCTCCCGAGCGATCTTCAAAAGCACACACCGCTTATCCGCCGTGCGCTCGAAAACCACGACCGCATCGCCGTCATCCCCAAGCACGAGTCGCCTAACGGCAAAGAGACCTTCCGCTACAACCCTCAGCACCCCGTAACCAACGGCGAAGAACTCAAAAGCTACCTCACCACCCTCCCCACCGCAGCCGGCATCCCCGTGCGCGAGCTCAAAGATGGCTGGCCAGCCTGCGTGCCCACGCTGGAAGAACTCGCCTCGAAGCACGAGATCCTGCTCCTCCGACAGAAGAAAGACAACGCGCCCAAGACCGTCTACCCGGACTCTTCACAGTTTTACGTGCACATGGATTCGGACTTCGTCGACTTCTGGACCAAGTGTAAGCTGCCTGCGTCGGAAGCGGAGCTGCGGGTCGAGCTCGAGAAGGCGAATTTGACCCCGACCAGCCAGGTCAAGGAGGTCAAGAAGGGCAATATGCCGAAGAAGGAGAAGAAGAGGGTCAACCGCAGGGGTGGCAAGACGACAAACTTGCACATGATGGGTATCTTGAGGGATTACAAGAAGTGAGGGGAGGTTGTGGCAGCGAATGTCTACATTCGTGTCCTTGAGTTTTTGGAGGTGATTGGGCGATGTGGGAAAAGCCTGGTGTCATGTTTTGGCCACTCTTTCTGGGGTTCACGAAATTATTAAAATGTCGATTAGCGAGGAGTTCCGGTATCTTTAAATACGCTATATTAGGTGGCGTTTTCCTCTTCTCCTTTTCTCTCCTCTTCTTTCCATAGGTCACTCCCATATGCCTCCTCCATGACAGTGGAGAAATCATGCGCGTAGCTATGCCTTTCTCATCAATGCAAGTACCATCAAACATAATACACTCAAAGGAAGGCATACTACGGAGAGAAGATTGTACGCTAGAGAGATCCCTATTTTATGGATGTGAATATCTTCATGCATAGCATTTCTCAAAAGGTAGTATAGTGCGGAGAGAGGGGATTTAACATAGGTATCTCTGGCGATTCGTGCAAGTACCGTTAAGCATATTACACCCAAAGAAGGCATACTACGGAGAGAAGGTTGTACGAGGGGAGATATCCCTGTTATATCGATGTAAGTATCTTCATGTATAGTATTTCTAAAAAGGTATTACACCGCTGAGAGAATGGAACTAAAAACAGGTATCTCTGGCGATTTCGTGCAAGTACCTTTAGACATAGCGTATGTAAAGAGGTAGTATACTACGGAGAGAATGGGATCTGAAACCAGGTGTCTTTAGCGATTCCGTGCAAGTACCATTAGACATGGTATATCTAGAAAGATATTACACCACGGAGAGAAGGGTGCGTAGAAGTCAAGAGTCTGTACTTGCATTGATGGTTTCATTCGTGTAAGAAGTGTTTGGGAAGTACTGTGCGAGCTAAGTGACCGAGCCTGAAGAGGAGCTGAAGTCTTCTGTCTACAGGGCTGCCAGGAGCATTTGTCGTTCGATGAGATTAAAAAAATTGGGAGTGAACTTAATCTTCGTCGTGTTATGTTTGAAGGCGAAAGAAATTAGTCCCCGGCTGAGACCAGACGTCCCGGCAATTACTCCCCATGAGAATGAGAAAAGTCAAGGAACTAATCCCCGGCGATTGTGTGAGAAGGCCAAAGAAATGAATCCCCGGCTGGTTGGTATGAAGGTAAGGAAGTTCATCCCCGGCAGATTTGGTGAAAAGGTCAAGAAGTTAATCTGTGGCAGATTGGGTCAACAGGCCAAAGAAGCTAATCAGTGGCAGGTTGTGTGAGGAGGCCAGAGAATTAATCCGTGGTAGGTTAGGTAAGGCCAAAGACTTCATCTTTGGCAGATCGGGGAGACCAAAGAACTTCATCCGTGGCAGGTTGGGTGAGGAGGCCAAAGAATCTATTCAGTGGTTGATGAGGTCGTAAAGTAAATCGCTATCAGTTGTGTGCGGCGGTGAGAGTCATATCGTGGCGTCTTTTGTTCGGGTGGTTCTGTGCTTCTGGGCGTCGTTGAGGAGCAGCGACGCTGATCTGTGCACCAGGGTGATGAGGCCACTGATATTCATCCGAGGCGGATTCTTTGAGTCCCAGGTGGTTACTCAATTCGGCGTGCGATCTCGGCTGTGGCGTGGAAAAGCTAGTGAGAGTGGCTTGTGTTCTCGAAGTCGATGGGTTTTCTCAAGGGTGTCCTGCCGGAACTGTCTGTGTTCGTTCGATTGGCCTGGTGGTTCGCTTGGGTCTTGAGGCTTTTCTGGCTGTTGCGGGCGGGCACGAGGTAAGCGCGTGGGTGCTCGCGCATGTCGCTGGAATCCAGCTTGGCGTATTGAGCAGCTCCTCCTTCGACTTGCCCTGCCAGTTGGCCTTGACGTTTTCCTCGGTCATTGGTGTTGGTGGTGGCTTCGCTGTCCTTGCGTGTCGTCCTGCGAGTCTTGAGTTTGGGTGGAGCCAGGCGGTGCGTCTGCTCTGGAAGCGTATACTCCGTCCTGGGGCGTCATCATGATCTTCCAGAGCGCGTCGTTGACCGAGCTGTACTTGCGATGTCGCAGTATGTGCGTTCTCGTCACCACCGAACCAGCGGCATTCGGAGCAAGGATCTTTGCCGCCTGCGTCGCGGCCGCCTTGTCGCACTGTGTGGTGTTAGTGCTGCTGTTGTCGTCGGGTTTAGCGGTTTGCTTACTTGGTGCTTCCTTAAGCACCTGGCGCAGGATGTGCCTAATTCGTTCGGCACAACAAAGTCTTGGTGCACCTTTTGGTGCGAAGAGGGGTGTAGGTTGTTGTGGTGCTTGTAGCGGCACTGGTCTCCTTGGGGGCATTGCCCTGTCCGCTGATGTCTCTCATGGCTGTTCGTCAATTCGTGCTCCATGTTGTACTTGTTTCGGTATGCTCGTTGTTTGTGGGAAGATTGTGATGTGTGGAGGGATGATGATGAGAGTTGTTGGTGATGTAGAAGTTTGATTTTGGGTGTTTAGACGCTGGTTGTGTTGGAAGTGTAGTCGAGAAAGTAGGCAACCACGCTGAACGCACCTTCCTTCCAAAGAGCCAGAAAGTCTTGGCACGTGATGTCAACCACAGAGCAACGTACTGTTTTGATGTGTTTCATTGGACTTTCGATCGATGCGCTCTCCCTCAAACGACCGGAAGTGATCTCAGGCGCGATTTCTTAATTCAATGCGCCTACCTGCTCCTGCAAACCTGACCTACTGCTTCTTGCGCTCGGGGAACGCGTTGTACTTCTTGAGCACCCTCTCGAAGCCATCGAGGCCGGCCTTCAGCGTTTCCATCTGTCAAGGGAAGAACAAAGGTCAGTATGGAAGCTCGTCTTCACGTAAATATGCAGAGAGTGCGATGGGTATAAAAAAAAAAGAAAGAAAGAAAGAAAAAAGAGGGTGGGGAAAAAGTAGTCGTACCTTGGGACCATAGCTCACGCGTACGAAGTGATGGCAAGGGCTGTCGAACAGATCTCTTCGCTTGGATGGGTTCAAATCAAAGAAAATGCCCGGCACTACGATCACCTTTTTGAGACATGCCTGGAAGAAATTCAAGCCATCGTTGATCTCCTCCGGCAGGGAACCGACATTCAACCAAATATAGAAGGTGCTATCGGGACAGTAGTCCAATTCAAAGCCCATTCCGGTTAGACGTCCCAGCACGTAATCACGTTTGTCGCGGAAATGGGTCTGGAGGGCCTTCATCTCGTTGCGGACTTTGGTCGGCTCCAGCATGGACACCGCAGCTTCTTGGAAGGGGACATTGGTGCCGCCGTCAAGGTAGCTGCCGCAGGAACCGATGGCCTTGATGAACTCCTTGGGACCAACGATCCAGGCGACGCGCCAACCAGGAAGACGGAAGCGCTTGGTCAGGCCGTCGATGATGAGAACGTCGTCTTCGTCGACGTCTTCGATGTTGTCCGCCGCACTGACGACGGTGCCATCGCAGTCGGACGTATAGTTGTAGCCGCCGTAGAACTCGTCCATGATAAGCGTGGCGCGGTCACGGCAGATATCTTGCACCTTGGCCAGTTCGGGGTTGGTGAGGGTGCGGCCGGTCGGGTTGCGAGGGTTGGACGTCAGGATAACACTAGTACCGCGGGCGATCTCGGCGGCGATGTTGTCCGGGTGGATATGGTAACCATCCTCGCGCAGAAGCGGGATTGGGATGGACGCGAACCCGCTAAACAGGCCAAGCAGTTCGTTATACGCCGTATAGTCGGGGATGAAAAATCCTAGGTACGCGTTGCCCAGAACGGCGGCAATACGGATCAAACCTGCGCGACCGCCGGGAGTTACACATACATTTTGCCAAGTATACTTTGATTCCTTGCCTTTGCGGTGGTGCTCGTTGTAGAGGTTCGCGATAGCCTCTCTCAGGGGCTTGATGCCGGCCGTCGGGCCATATTCGCGGCCAGTCATGGAGATATCAATGTGCGTGGGACGTTGGAAGCAGCCTTCGATATCATCATCAACTTCCGGGGCTCCCTGGCCCAAGTTGGCCCAGGAAGAAGGATTCTCGAGATAGCCATGCTCGTAAGCACGTTCGGTGGTCCAGACTACGCCGGTGCTGGCACGGGAAGGGTCGAGTCCAGCATGGGGTTTGTGGCCATCATGAGCAGTACGAAACTGTCTGTGCATGGAGGACCGGAATTCTTCGATTTGACTGGTTAGCCTTTTCATTTTTCGCTCCCATTTTTTGTAGAAGTGTGAAGAGGCAGCACTCTCGCAACATATATTCCAAAAGGTGAAAGCAGTGAAGGGGTGTTGTAACAAACATACCCTTAGTGGTCGGCTCCTTGGAGCTGGAAAAGCGGCGGTCCCTCGGCGAGCGAGGTGGCGGGACATACCCATCTTTCGGGTCGTCGGTGGATGTCGATTGAACAGTAGCCATGATGGATACTCAAGTCGACGTTGCGATTCGAGTTTGCTGTATTTGTCGATTGTTCGATGGTGATTCACTAGGGTGATGTTTTGATTTTTTCTTGGCGGGGTCCGCGGCTGTCTTCTTAGAGGGATTTTGTGTCGTCACGAGATCGGAGATCGCTGGAAAGAAACAAAAATTGGCACGATAGGGGTCAAACGATAGGCTATAACTCCTCTTCTTTGTCTTGCGACTATGTATTGCAAGGACTACGTGGATATTGGCGGTGTACCATGGAGGACCGGCACCAGGGAGTCGGACCGTAGGGCGAGGCCATGACGTACACACCCAAAGCCACGTGTGGTTGTTTTTAGTATCACAACTCGGAGTATACGGTAACGTCGAGGGGGGAATGTTCTGTGAGATCGTTCAGGTCGAGAGCCACATCTTTGCGGCTGTCGAAGACCGCGCTCTATATGACCCGAGAAGAGGACACATCTTTCTGTTTCTCCAAAACATGAGGTCGACATCTCCGAGAGGGTGTGGATGATAGTATCGTCACGTCGACGAACCCCAGCGAGAAACACGCTCGCCTCAAACAATCAAACAATAGATCGATTCAAGGCACAAGACGCAAATATACCAACTGAAGTCATCCTCACTACTGCAGCAACGTCTCCAGCATGCCGAGCCCCAATGCCCTCCCCAGTCTCGGCGCCCAGCAAGATCACCCACACGTGACACTCCCAAAAGTGACGTCGACCCTCCAGTGCTGCGATCCTGCATGCTGCGGACAAGAAACGATATGGCTAAGTCGGAGAGCAAGTGAATCCTTCAAGGCTGGTATTACCTCATCGGACGCCCACCTTCGCGATGGCCCTGTCACTACGGCTCGCAAGGCAAGACTAAGGGACCCTTCATGCGGATGGGCTCCAATCATGGTGGGCGAATCTGGTGTGAGGATCGAGGCGCAGTGTTTATCTGAGCCTTATGATCTTCTTCGCTCTGCCGGCTAGGCTGGGCTATACCATACTATTCGGCATCATTGGTGCGGACTGCACAGCCCTTTCTCTCTTGCATCTTATCTTTTTTCATGAGGCTTACCAAGAATAGAACAACTCAAGAAACACTGCAACAGATAAATAGTACAAGGACAAAAATCTCCTCTGCCATTGAAGAATCACATATCAACCAAGGACAACTCCCTATCGCCAAAAGACCATACATCCAAAAATTCAGAGATTCTCCACGACACATGCCTCACGAAGAACGAACAACCTCACTGGCCGCACCACCCAAAATGCTCACCACCCTCGAGAAACCCATCTCCCTCCGCCCCGAGCACATCTGCCACGAGCCCACCACCCTGCGCCTAAAACAGCACAGCTCCCTCCTCTCCAGTGGTGGCTACACCATCACGACCCCCAACACAACAGAAACCCTCTACAGCGCCACCGGCCCCTCCAAAAAATGGCACTCCACCCGCACCATAACCACCGCCTCAGGCCTCCCCCTCTACGAGCTCCGCTGCGACGCTCGCTTCCGCTGGACGATCGCGCTACCAGGCCAAGGAGACTCCGATGCCGTGGCGACGTTCACGCGGCGGAAATCTCCCAACGGGGATACGTTGATTCTCCGCTTTGAGGCTTCCGAGACCGGGGAGGAAGTCACGCTCGTCGTGAGAGGGAAGACGAGTCTGGTCCGGGCGGGGGAGGAGTGCGTTTCGAGCAAGGACGCGTCGGTTTATTGGGGGGATAGGTTGGTTGTGCAGACGAACATTGCGGATGGGAAGACGGCGAGGGTGCCGTTTAAGGCGAACGAGTGGGATTTGCATGTCGTGGGGGGGTTTGATGGGTCGTTGGTGAGTTTTGAGGTGGTCATCGTGGGTTTGGAAATGGATGCTAATCATAGACTGGACAGGCTAGTACGATTGCCGTGTACCTTGCTATTTACATGTGCGAGAAGCCTATCATGTCGAAGAGCGAGGTGGTTGTTAATCTCATCGCTCCTGCTGGTGTTGCTGGCTTTGGTGGAGGTGCGGTAGGCGTCGGCGGAGGAGGTGGTGGTGGTGGTGGTGGAGGTGACGGTGGTGGTGGAAGCTGTTAGTATGGTTGAGAGCGAATTCACATGTTCGTTCTATTTTGATATCCCTGAATTGAATCAAATAATGATCTTCACGCTAGCCATTCAGAGAGTATGGGTTTACGGCGGGCGTTCGACAGCGGTGTACTGATTATGGACTTCAGTAACAGCGCAGCCCGATAGCCGCATGTGGAGGCGCCCGGTCTTGAATCTGATTTTTAGTATTATTATCGTCATGCAGAATGACACCTGCGAGACAGGGTAGGCCAGGTTCATGCCAGATGAATGCTATGCAGCTTGCATGAGCATAGGTGTTGCATATCGCGCGGGGTTGAGGGATATGATGGTGCTAGTCATCCAGTCGTCCGTTCATGCGACTGAACGGTGAATGCGCGGGAAGAAATAATGTCTCATAACCGCCACGGTGAATGAAATGCATGAGACGACCAGAGTCTGCAAACCTGAAGGATCTCAACCGCGTCTCATCTGAAGAACCACCGGTCCACAGACGACTGAGAATATCAATCATTCTGTCCTGTGGTGGAGATGCCATCCCGTTCAGTGGGGTTATTGCATTTGTTGCATGGAGCTAGGCGATGGCCACAAGCTGCTCGTTTCCCAAAGCCGCGAGAAGGCGGGTAAGCGCGCGTGCGTGCATGCATGAACAATATGCAACCTAGCGATGGTGTACAGACAGACAAGATGACCAAGAAAGCAAACGTGGTATAAGATAGCGCCTTTTTGATGTGAAGAAACGGCCGGCCAGGGACGTAAAGTAAGAGGGAGATTGTCCGAAACACAGGGTTCGGATGTCGGCAGAGGGATGGGGATTGGAGATGTCATTGACGGGGAGATAGGGCAGTAGAGAATGATCAACACTTCCAAGCACCGACTATCAAATCACACGTGCCGGGTGTCTCATCACAAGCAACAGGACGCGATGGACATGAGAGAGAAGAGCCACCGCAGCAGCGTAGAACTCCTCGAGGGCAAACGGGACAGGGTCGCGGACATGGCGCAAAAAGAAAAGTGGGCCAGACCGGCGGCCTTTTCACAACTTGGCGTGTGTGTAGGGTTCATGCGCCGAGGCAGGAGGTAGAAGGTACTGAAGCATTTGGTATAGATAGAGAATAGTATTATTCCCGGTACACTGCCATATCCTGCCATGTCTTCAGTAAAACTGACATACACGGGTGAATGGTCCTAGCAAGTCCCCTAATCCGAGATCACCGTTCGCGTGCGGGAGTCTCACAGTCGCGCCGTTGCGCCATTGGCCCTGGACCGGGAAGTTACCGCCAATATAATAAAAATATTAGCGCGAGGGAGGCAAGTTGAGAGAGAGCAGGAGAGCAGCTGAGAGGAGCGGCGAGCGAGCGGAGATTTGGCCCTTCGCCTTTACCACCAGTCGAGCGAGTTAGTTCGCATAGTCCCCCAGCACTCCCAATAATCTAGCAGAGCCGAATGCGCCTTCGCGCCTTCCCCCTCCCTCCCAAGCCCACCAGCAGTGCTCCATCTCTACACTACCGCTAGTGAGAGTCCCATCACACCCGCCGACCACTACTGCCACTACCTACCGCCTTGCTACTCTCCCTCCGACCCGACCACTCTCCTTTGCGCACTGCTACGACACACTCCTTACGCTCTTGTCTCGCTGCGTGCTCTCCATCCAGTCTCTGTCTCGCCTTGTGTGCTTTGCGGCGGCGCCTGTCCTCCTTCTGTTCAATCTCCCGTACGTGAGTCTGACTACTAGTCCCTCCTCACCATGCAATACCACCACCGCACACCTTTTATGCCGGCCGCTCGTCACTCCCGCTCGTACCCTCGCCTCATGTGTCGCCTGCATCCTGGAGGGTTGCCTTTACATGTGGCAGGGCACGTGTCTGGCCGTGTCGGCGCATACTCGCAGATATGATCGTCCGCTAGAAACTTTTTCTAACACCCTTCACCAGAGTCTTGTTATCCTTAACGCGAGAGTCATACCACGACCCGCTACCTACCCACACCCGACTACCTGACCCGACCTGCTCCGCTTCGAACCCTTCGACACCGCAGTCATGTCCTTTTACGAGAACGACAGCAACTGGTCCGCCCAAGGCCGCCAGCCCTCATTCGAACAGCAGCCTCCGCCGTCCCGTTCGGGTGCCACCTCGGCCATGTCTCAACAGACCGAGTCCAACGCCTTCGCCCTGCAGTTCGAGGAGATTGAGCGTGCGACGGACAACCTCATGAAGAGCGGAAACTGGCTCCCGAGCCACTTGCAGGCTGGCCGTCGCAGCAGCAGCGCGCAAATGCCTGGTGTTTCCAGGAGCGCATCTCTCGGTGGTGATTCTGAGCCTGGCCGACCCGGTTCTGCCGGTCTGCAGGGCTACTACGCCGGTCAGCGCTTCCCGCCGCAGAACCGTCACAGTGAGGCCGAGCAGATGCTGCAGGCGAAGCGTCGCATGGCCGCGCAGAGGGAGCGTGAGCTGCGCAACTACCACCAAGAGCAGCAGTACAACCGAAGTGAGTAAAATAATCCACGTCTTGCAAGTCCGAGCATTGGACTAACAGTCAATTTCCCAGAGGACGTGTCTGGCGCGAAGACCGACCGCGCCATGAGCCCAAACACTATGAGCGAGGAGGACCGCCGTGAACTCATTGCTCGTCAGCACCGCGCTCTCTATGGCGACAGCTCCAGCCTCTACAACGCCGACGGTACGGCTGCCCGCACAGCCAGCCAGGATGCCCGCGTGCCCGCCGCTGCCCGTGGATCTTCGCCTTTGGCTTTCGATCCTTTCAGCGCCCAGGCGCAGGCAGCCGCTGGCGGTGACGGCGCAGTTCAGATGCCTCCTCGTGACCGAGCCAACAGCACTGCCTCTCCCGCCAGCGCCGCGCCGGCGCAGCAGTCCTTCGCTCTCCTCAACGACCAGCAAAGCAGGCGCACATCCAACTCCTCTCCCAGCGGCTCTCCTCCTCTCGCCCAAGGACCCAAGGGCGCTCTCTCTGGCGTCGCTCCTATCGGCACCCGCCCGGTCCAGGCCCCCGGCGCCGCGGCCGCGCTGAACAAGCGGTCCACCACCCCTCTCACGCCCTCCTCCCTCAGCTACGGTTTCAGCAGCGCCGAGTCCCAGAACCCGACCGCTCCTCCGCAGATCAAGGACGAGCGCTCGACCTCCTCCGCCTCCAACCCAGCTCTCGCCGACAAGAACGTCGGCGGCCTCGGTGGCGCCTGGGGAGGCAACACCGGCGTCTGGGGCAAGAACGCCCTCGGCAGCGCCCAGGCCAGCGTCTGGGGCTAGAAGTCCTACAGACTTGTGTGTGGATGAAATCTCCCTGGGACGAGAAACACGATGATCTTCTTATTTCTATTCAAGGGCGCGTGAGTAATACCTTGGAGCGTTCGAAGAGAAAATCCTGGAGTTTTGTTTTTTGTTTGGCTTGCATTGCATTGCATGCATGCAAGCATGATGGGAGGAGTCATCAAGGGTTTGCCGAAACGACACCACTGGAGTTTTATCATCTTTGTTTATTGTTATTGTTGATATGGGACTTCGGTCGGTTTGGTCTGGGTGGTGGGTGTTTGTCTTGTTCGGTTGTTTTTTCCTGCAAAAAAAATCTTCGATGGTGGCATACCAGTGTGGCATTTGTTTTATGGTGTCTGGGAGGGGGGACTTTGTTGATACCAAAGAGATCAAGGCTTGACTTGTCGGCTCCTGGCTGGTGGAACTTTAAGAGATGGGCGCGTTCGCGGTTTGTTTGAAGGGCATGTTGGTGCATGGATGGATCGTGTTTGCTACGGCAAGCCGATTACAAGGGACGAGGTGTTTTCTGCTTTTTTGGTTTTTCCGGGCTATTGTTGCCGGGGCGGGAGGGGTGTTCATTCTTCTGCTTCTTCTCTTGCGAGGTCGTGGGAATAATGGACGACAAAAACGTACACTGGTTTTGGGATTTTTGGCGATTCTGCTTTTTCTTGTTATTCTCTTTCGATGAGACCGCAAGGTCACTTTTATTTATTCATATGGGAGGTGCTTTTGGTATGGGAAGTCTGGCCTGGGAGGGTTCTCTACGAAGACTCGGTTTCCATTGCGAATACCAGGGAAGGAGCACACGCACAATACGGGAAGAGTTGGAGGTGGTGTTTTGTAGGTACCAGGGTAATTTTATTGATTTTGCTGGGGTATTTTCGTTCCGCCTTCTTTCTCTTCCTTCTTGCTACGCGCATCCTTTAAGTTACAAACGTGTAAATGCGACAGGTCTGCGGCATACCTCATCTTACATAATGCACCCTCGCCTTCCCCAACCAAAGACGCCTACCCGCCGACTGACCAAGCTCGTCCACGCGCATGCATATGACATGTCTTGTTCCTGACTGATGACCGCCGCTACCGATCTCCTGGCACGCACGCGCTCAACGGACAGCCAGCGCTGGTCATTCGTACAAAGGGCTTGTGCGAGGATGATGATGGATGAGGCGAGAAAGTGAGGATCTCATCTCAGTCTCACGTAGACACAAGACATCAGACTCATCAGACGAGACAATCGATTACCTTCTGCTCTATATGTGGGGTTTTCTTCGTTCGCGCTCTTCAGAAGTTCTTGTCAGATTATTGTTGTGGTGACTTGGCGGCGGGATCGCATCTCATCATCATCGCAAGAAGATGAGGTATGGGTGGCGCCACGTGAGCAGTCAAGGCTGGTTGGTGGTAGAGAGAAGGAAAGAAAAAAAAA
>MSJI02000328.1:0-17578 GCA_001931905.2 Cladosporium sp. IMV 00045 | reverse complement strand
CCCGGCGCCGCGGCCGCGCTGAACAAGCGGTCCACCACCCCTCTCACGCCCTCCTCCCTCAGCTACGGTTTCAGCAGCGCCGAGTCCCAGAACCCGACCGCTCCTCCGCAGATCAAGGACGAGCGCTCGACCTCCTCCGCCTCCAACCCAGCTCTTGCCGACAAGAACGTCGGCGGCCTCGGTGGCGCCTGGGGGGGCAACACCGGCGTCTGGGGCAAGAACGCCCTCGGCAGCGCCCAGGCCAGCGTCTGGGGCTAGAAGTCCTACAGACTTGTGTGTGGATGAAATCTCCTTGGGACGAGAAACACGATGATCTTCTTATTTCTATTTAGGGCGCGTGAGTAATACCTCGGAGCATTCGAAAAGAGAAAATCCCGGAGTTTTGTTTTTTGTTTGGCTTGCATTGCATTGCATTGCATTGCATTGCATGCATGCAAGCACGAGGGGGAGTCACCAAGTGGTTTTTCGAAACGACACTACTGGAGTTTTATCATTTTTGCTTATTGTTATTGTTGATATGGGACATTGGTCTGTTTGGTCTGGTCGGTGGGTGTTTGACTTATTTGCTTGTTTTTCCTGCAAAAAATTCGACGGTGGAGCATACCAGTGTGGCATTTGTTTTTTCTTGCACGGGTTCTGGTGTCTGGGAAGGGGACTTTTGTTGATACCAAAGAGAGCAAGGCCTGGCTTATCGTCGGCTTTGGAGGATCTGGCTGACATTCAAGAGACGGAAGAGGCGCGCGCGGGTTTTCGTTTGATGGGCATGTTGGGGCATGGATGGATTGTTCTTGCTACGGCAGCCAATTCCAAGGAACGAGGTGTTTTTTGTTTTTCCTGTTTTTCCTAGGGTCTTGTTGCCCGGGCGGGAGGGGTGTTCATTCTTCTGCTTCTTCTCTTGCGAGGTCGTGGGAATAATGACCGACGATGGAGCGACCAAAAACGTACATTGATTTGGGCTTGGTTTTGCTTTTTACTTCTTATTCTTAACTTTCGACATGACCTCGAGGTCAATTATTCTTTACGTGGGAGGTGCTTTTGGTATGGGAAGTCTGGCCTGGGAGGGTTTTCTCTACGGAAGATCGAGTACCTATCTTTTCGATTGCGAAATCCAGGGAAGGAGAACACGCAAAATACGGAAGAAGTGGAGGTGGTGTTTTGTAGGTACCAGGGTAATTTTATTGATTTTGCTGGGGTATTTCGTTCCGCCTTCTTTCTCTTTTTTCTTGTTGCGTGCATCCTTACAAAAGTAAATGTGACAGGTCTGCATACCTACCCAGGTACCTTACCTTACATAACACACCCTCGCCTTCCAACCAAATCCACACCTCACCAGCCGACTGACCAAGCTCGTCCACGTGCATGCGGCGATGGATGTCTTGCTCCTGATGACCGCCCTACCGATCTCCTGGTACGCGCGCGCTCAACGATTCGACAGCTGCCAGCACTGGTCATTCCTACAAAGGGCTTGTGCGAGGATGATGAGGCGAGCAGGTGAGGATCTCATATCAGTCTCACGCAGACACAAGACATCAGACTCATCAGACGAGACAACCGATTAGCTTCTGCTCTATGTGTGGATTTTTCTTCGTTCGTGCTCCTCAAAAGCTCTTGTCAGATTATCGTTGTGATGACTTGGCGGCGGGATCGCATCTCATCATCATCAGAAGATGAGATATGTGTGGCGCCACGTGAGCAGTCAAGGCTGGTTGGTGGTAGAGGGAGGGGGGAAAAAAAACAGGAACTCTGAAACTCACCAAAATCCTTGCATTAGGTTCCCAAAACCGATGTCGCGTGGTCGAAGACCTTTTAACCTAGTTGCTTCTTGCGGGAATCCGGCTTCCTGACAGGATCCCCGTCATGTCTGGATCAAACACTCACGCGCGCTTAGATGTTTGCGACCAGGATCTCAGACGTCAACAGAGAAAAGTCATCTCGCTGTTGGCTACTCTCACACATAACACATAACTTGGGTGGCACCTATGTCATGCTAATCAAAGTGGCGTCAAGGCGTGGGAAGGGGACAAGGGTACTCCCATGACAAGCGAACCAGGGTGTGAAATAGATAGTACTGTATGTACGTACATGGAATTGGGTTCTTTGCCTCTTCGGCTAATAGATAAGTCGCTAATCTGGTTTTTTTTCCCTGCTAATCTTTGGTAGACCATGACGTGCTCCGTGTCATGCTGTCGTGAAGAACACATCAGAAGGGTTTCCTTGATGGTGTCCGCCGCGTGGGCGTGATGAAAGTGAATGTAAGGTACCCATGTACATCACCTGTCTCTTTTGCTGCGTGTACCCGTCTGTGCTGGGCCCCTTGTTCGTGTGTGCCAGATTTATTATTGATTTTCTTGATTTGGTGAGAAGGCGTGCTTTCTTGTTTCTTGTGTCAGCTCCCATCTTGTACTTCGACATTCTGCTTTGTGTTGGAGGTGTAACACATGCGAGACGAGACGTAACGCCCGAAAGAGAAGACTGCATGTGACGACGACGGATTTGAGGCAAACACACGCGCTCATTCAAGACTGGCTTGTGAACGATAGCAAACGATTCCTATTCTCAGGGTACATTTTCTGGAAAGACATGCTACGTTTTCCGCCGACTTCATCAGACCTGATGCTCTCGTCGGAGATGATACTCTCCGAGATGAACGACATCGACCCCCAAACCGCAACCGGCGCACCCTTCTCCCACACAGCGGTAGCAACGACAACCCTCACCGCCCTGCCCACGGAAATCATCCACCAAATCGCCACCTACATCCCCACATCCGGCCTGGTCGCGCTGAAACTCACGGCCAAACAACTCTTCCACCAACTCCCCAGCCCGCCTCAAGGCTACATCAAAACAGCCTCCGACTGCGAAAAGCGCGCCATCCGACGGTACTTGGGCGAGCGATGCGAGACCTCGGGCGGGAGGCGGAAGTGCATCCTCTGCGACGGGATGATGCCCGTGGAGCTCTTTTTCCGCCAAGAGCCGGTTTGCAAGTGGCATGAAGGGTGGTTCGAGCGCGTGCTGGAAGTGAGAGAGTTGCCGAGGAGTTATGGTGATGGGGTGTTGGAGAGGCAGAGGAGGGTGAGGGTTTTGTGTGGGCATTGTAAGCAGATTCGTGGGTGGGATGTTGAGCGGTGTCCTTGCGAGGCGGAGGGTTCGTGCGGGAGTTGTGGGAGCTGGGAGGTTGAGTGTCGGATACGGCTTGTTGATGTGGCGGTGTAGTGTTGTTTCGTGCTATGCGACGAGGAGTGGTGATGATGATGGAAGTTTGAGAAAAGATACCCAAGAGAATCGAGAAGACAGGTCGTGTTGTCGGTGGTATATCGTGATGTTGGAAAAGTATCGTAGGGAAAGTGTCGTAGGTGGTACAGTACACCTTGAGTCGATAGTGGATTCTCAAATATCCTCTTTCACGTCCACCTTGAGATCCCAAGAGTGCTTCGTACCTTCTTTCTCGTTCGCATCGGCTGCTGACTCTCCAGCATTATCAATTTGCAATGCATGGTTACGGATCGCCACTGCTACTGTGCCTTGCGCCGCACTCGTGCAAATCAAGACGCCCACGCACGCCACATGCACAGCTCCAAGCGCGAAGCGACACCAGACTCCGGCTCTCATAAGCGAGTGCTGCCACTCGAAACTAGTTACTACGTCGTGCGAAGGCTGCCGCTGATCGGTCCAGATGGCTTCGATGATGTCGGAGCATGTATCTTGGCTATGTGTCGTGTTGAAGAAAAGTTCGAGAACAAGAAGACGCGCGCAGGTGGAGACGAATGCGTCTAGTAGGAGAGAGTGCGAAAATAAATTGGTCAATGTTCGGTTGTGCTGGAGGAACGTGGTTAGTTGGCGAGGTTCGTATGTGTGGCGGTCGCTCGGTGGAAGGGCTTCGGACTCACCTTCATGATTCCGTAGATGCCGAGCAAACTCATGACACAACCCGTGGCGGCATATGCTGCTGCTCCGTATCCGATCACGACGGAGTCGCGTGGTAGGTATGTGCATAGCACGGCAGTGAGAGCATGGTAAGATAGCGCGAGTACAGCGGTAACACACGGAAACACGCGACTGTTGCTTCTATAAAGTGTTTGTTAGCAAAATCGCTACTTGCACAGTCAAGCAGTAGAATCGACCAACCTGGCGCGTTTGCCAGCCGTCAGAGCTTTCTCCATCATATCTAGTCGTCGAATTTCTTCAATTCTGTATATCCAATGGGTGAGTCCTGTGATCCGAGCCCTTCCAGAGGTCGCTCAGCTGCTATCCAGAGCAGGTATATGGAGTGATGAGTCGCAAAAGACACCGTCGTGGTCAGTCATGGTCGGAAGCAGCGCGCGGAGCGAACGCGAGCCCTTTTTGTTTGCGATCAGATCAGACCAGACTCGGTTTGTTGCTTCCGTCATCATCGCAAATCGTAAGGTCTTACTTCCAAGCACAGATCGTGCTTCCCGCCTGCATCCGAGCGCCGGAGGGAGGAGGCACGCTCCGGAACCCGAGCGCCTTGTGAGCATAAGGCCAATCGATGTGCAGCTTCGCCCTACCGGACTTTTGCAAGTGCCGGAGTTTAGTGAGGTAGTCCCACATGCGATGCCCAAGTCTAGTATTGGCGGTGTCACGCGGTTGTCTGTATGCAGCTTGCATAAAGAGCAGGGCTGGCATGTCCTCTTTCACTACTGCTGCTTACATATCCAGTCCTGGGCATGCTTGTTGCTGATCTCGCTGCTGCTCGTGCGACCACCGGAGCCCGCGGCATGAGCTCGCGAATATCCTGGCGGCGATGATTTCAAAGAATTCTCGATTTCTCGACTCATGTTGCGTTCGCCCGTTTACGAGAGTATGATCTCACCGCTGTCCTAGTCTCAGAAATCTCAGAGGTTGGTGTGGGGCGAGACACGATAGATGGCCGAACGTAAGGTCTAGCTTTCCGGCGGAATCACACTACGAGGACTACCGTCACTCCATCCGACGCGCCTTAAGGCTTGCTTCACTTGCCCAGACTCTGTCCCGGATCATCTAGCGTACGATTTGTACTGATGTGTTGTTAGACTTCGTCCTCCGCGGGTATTGGCGCGTTCGAACGGTCAAGTTGGCTCGTTGGTCCGGACTTGAGGGGAAGCCAATAGCGCTCATATGAAGGATGGAATGCGGATCTTGATCGTGCGGAGGAATCGTCGCCTCCGAGACAAAGTCACATGTCACGTCTTCTGTTGGTCTAAGGAATCCGGACTGCCATTCACTACCGGAGGTAGTGTCTGGAAGATCATCCTAGTATGGTTGGCAAGGCTGAATCAGTTTTTCATTCTCTCAGATCACTAATCTTGACTTGCAACTGGGAAGAGAATCATTTCTGGCGAGGTGCATATATCGCTTTTGTTCTGATGTATGAGTATCGGCCAGGATTGCAAATCAAGATCTCGATGTACGTCTAGGGTTAGGGTTGGGGTACTGCAGTCGATCGAATTTTTGCTGATGAAACGACATTAACGGTGTTTGCCTGATCGCGAATGCGCTTCGTGGTTAGAGGTTTTCTGTTTGTCTTTTACTTACGTTTCAGATAGTACAGATATTGCCCGGTCAACTCCCCACCCACTGGTGGGGTTGAATGGCTTGCTTAGGCTGGTTCTACACCACTTCTTTGATTGTTAGTATATGTCACAACTGCAACGGATTATATGTTTGAGCTTGTGACGCTCGTTCGTAAGTCAACTTACCAAGTGATTCGCTCCAGACGCGGCTATGCTTGCAACTTGCAGGCATATCAGGTATTCACATGCCAGTATGTTGGACACCTTACTAAGCCACCGAGTCAGCGCTTAGCTGAAGCGACTGTTGAACTAGAAATGAAGTGCACCTTTCCTGTTGAGCAATTTGAGGGGTTCAGTGAAGTGACAAACATGTGAAATTGGACAGTTCATGACGTTCCGAAATGCAGCCAATCAGTCTTTTTCAGTCAACTATATTGCCGGTTGATGTTGTTGTTGTGTTGTGAAACGCCAAGTGATCCAGAGCTTCAGCCACAGGGAGCTTCACGCGCGCGCTTCCTTCTCGCAGCTAGTAGAGTTCACGCAGCTGAAGCTTACATCTCGACGACACAACCACTCAGTCTCACCTTAGAGACCGAGCTCACCATTCATCCTAGTCAACCATGGCCATGGACTGGGCCGGTTACATGGGATTCGCTGCACAGCCGCGAGGACCTTCTTGACGGCGACGACGACGTTGAAGACGATGAGGATTTCTATGGCTTCGGGCAAAACGGTGACGTTCACATGCAAACAGCGGAAGGAGCTCGTTCCTTTGATCAGGTAGGCTACTTCAAACAACCGCAAGAGTAAGCTAATCCCAACACCTACACACAGCCTGTACAAAACATGCCTGCAGATACCGGTACAATGAATTCAGGCGTGCAGACTCCCCAAACGCCTTCAGCAGATGAACCTAAGAAGTTCGATCATCAGAAACAACTGGACGATCTGCGGAAGAAGTTGCTGGCGAAAAGGGCGACGAGTCAGCGCCCAGATACACCGTCAAAGGCGTCGGTCGCCTCTGAGCCACCACAGGAACCAAAACAAGAGAAACATCAACACAATGACAAAAAGGACAGCCAGGATAACAAGCAGGCCAATGATGACTTTGGTATTGAATCATTGCTCGCTGAGGGCAAAGCTGCTGCTGAGGCAAAGGCTGCTCGCGATCAGCAAGCGACTGTCGCGCTCGCAGCATCAATACATGCTCCAGCAATAATCGCTCAACAATCAGTAACTCCATCACAGCCTGCAAATGATGAATTTCAAGAGACAGAGCGAGTTGTCTCGCAAGGAAAACAGCCAAAGCCAGACAAAACTGACCACACCTCGCCACCAAAGCCTACTGACCTCAACACAAACAACACCATTTCCACCGCGCATCCATCATACTTGTCTGACCAATACTACGATGACCTCGCCGACTGGCTCGAGTTCTCAGGCTATCACAACGTGCAGTACCGCAAGTCTCGCTTGACCACTTACAAACATCGTCGGGAGCTTCAAGAGCAGGCTGCTCGTATTGCGGAGCAACTTGAACAATTGGACCAAAATGAGGAAGCTAATATAGTATCGTTCCGTGATGCCACTTCACACCCACCGTCTACAACTTCAATGGCGCCACCGCCGCTTCCTCAGTCTATCCCAGCAGGAGAGCATCGCACGAATACCAATGGGGTCAAACGTCCGCACTCACCAGAATCAACGATTTCGGAAAAGTCTAGTCGTCGCGGCACGGATGCCGAATACAGGATCCGTGGGGCGAACGATACGGGTAGAGATGTGGCTCGTAACAATACCAGTCCTTTAGAGCGCCGTGGAAGCTTCTCAGACCGCCGCGGGTCTTTTGACGGTCGTCACGAGCGCGACCCATCCCTCGAGCGTCGCCAGCAGAACTACAAGCGGGGAAATCCATCGAGGGAACATGGCTTCAGACGCAGCTTCTCCTACGATCAACGGATCCCGTCCCGTGAGGGCCCGGGCCCACGTCCCTTCCACGCCCGAGAGCGTGAACGCGATGGACGGATAGGATTCAGCTCTGTCAATCGCATGCCTAGCCAACCGGCACACAACGGCAACTCGAGCCTGGACCTTCGCAAAGGCGGTCAGTCCAACTCTCGTCGTTTTGATTAGTTTTCTTCTTTGACTGTTCCTGGACTTTGTCTGGGAGCCAGGGCTATTCAGAATGGAGTAATTGCGTGCTTCCACAAACAGCATCTTAGAATAGTATCGATACCCACGGACACCTATTTTCATTGTTTTACCTCTTTTTCTCCTAGTGTAGCAACACTTTCTTTAAGATGGAAACTTTGACCCAAGTGTTTTATTCGCCGTGTCCCCAAAGCGCCAAAAAGCAAGCGCAGCATCACTGTCTCTAATATGGTTCCGCAGGCGTCCGTTACTTCATGATCAAATCATGGAACCATGACAACGTCGCACAGGCCATGAGAGATGGACTGTGGGCCACTCAAGAGAAGAACCAAGGTCTCCTTACAGAAGCTTTTCACACCAGCCGACATGTCATCCTGCTCTTCAGTGTCAACAAAAGCATGGCATTCCAAGGCTACGTACGCCTGTTCCTTCTCATTACCCAAAACAACGCATTCACAAGCAGCTGACACAACCCCTCAACAGGCAATCATGACATTCCCACCGGACAACTCCCTCCCCAGGCCCAACTTCTGCAACAAACTCAACTGGGCGACTTCGCCTGGTTTTCAAGTTCGCTGGCTCGCCACAACCCCAGTCCACTTCCGCTTCGTTGGTCATTTGAAGAATACGTGCAATCCGGACGATGAGGGACAGCCCCGCGCTGTGCTCGTCGGTAAGGATGGTCAGGAGATTAGTCAGGATGCTGGGATTGGAGTTGTCGGGATCCTGAACGACGCCGAGCAGCAGGAGGGAAAGGGTGTGCTGAGGGAGCACAGGGACTGAGGAGAGTGGGTAGGTTGTTCTGACGTGCTTCGATGCGGCTGCTTGATGATATTGTGTGTGATCTTTCCCTTTGGAATGAGTGTCACGGGGACGGTAGATTGCAAAAGCTTTCACGTGGTTTCCGGTGAGGCTGAGACGCTCAATTGGCTCTCGCCTCTTGCTCTCACATGTTCTTTGTGTATCCATACCGGAGGCAGTTCTGCTTGGGGAGTCAGCAACGGATGCCAAGGATGGCTGTCTTGTGCAAGGACAAAAGCGGTCCCTTCGTTCCTTCCTACGACTGACCAAGCGTCGTTGCTGAAGCGGGACAATGAATGCATGCATCCATATGTGTGGCTTTCTCGCCTTTTGACCTACCTCATACATTCACTCGACGTGGTACTTCAGCCATGGAGGACAGATTCCAGACGCCCGAAATGTTTGCCATTGAAATGGATTCTGCGCTCATGGTAAGTATCCAGATGTTGATACTATCTCTGCGCGTCTCTATCGAGCTCGCTTTACGCGTTGCACGACTACATGGTCCGAAGCTTGTCATACTGACAAGTCACAGTGGGCCATACCGGTGCGTATCGACGTGCTCGGTGCTCATATGCAAGCCTACATCGAGATGTTACCGACCTGAACACTCTACGGCTCTGTCATCGCTACGGAAAGGGATATCACTGTCGGATTAACAGACTGTCGATTGAGCTGCTAGAAGCCATTGAGCAATTGGTTGTTGAGCCAGCGCGCCAGGGGCTCTTCGGACTTGGTCAAGCAATTAACAATGCTTCCAAAGGACATGCGATGTATCAAAGGAGCACCTTCCGCGCGAAGAGATGTATCGTGTATACCACGAGTTTTGCCCCGTCCACCCTTCTGGCATGTGCGACCCTCTCTCCGGTGGGGGATGCGGTGACTTTTGTCCAAACCGCAAGTACAATGCCTTATCAGACAGCGAAGCCTTCACGGTCTTCTTGATGCAAGGAATAACAGCGGCGCTTTCACCGAGAGATATGGTGGATGCCGCGAGGGACACTCGGAGGAATTCCATAAGGTCTTGTACGGGACGCAGGAGACTGCTTTCTTCCGTCGCCACCAGGGCCTTCTCGAGACACGCTTCGGGATTGGCGTCTGGCCGGTTTGCATGTGTGTTTGCCGTCACAAGAGAGTCCAGAGCTGTCTCCGCGAGACCTCGGTGGCATACCTCACCTTACCCTTGAGCAGTCACACTCAAAGTCAATCAGTCCATCGGTGGAACGAAAAATTTTCCTGCAAAAGCTGGATACGAGACATACCAACATGCGGCTCCGCGATCCCAGTGTTCATCGCCACCGCCACCGAACACCAACTCAGAACATTTCTTCGAGCTATGAGACTTCTGAGACTGAAGCAGCTTGCCAATCCTAATGCAGCAGAGGAGCTTGACATCCTATCTTATGCAAACAATCTGGAGGAATGGAGAGCCGCTGTAGACGCCACACTCGGCGAGGCTCAAGCCAGGCCATACCTTAGCCTGCTGCGCGACACTTACGTTGAGCCTCTCTCGGGTCTGGGTCTGAGGACGAAGTACCCTGCTCGACAGAATTGGGTGAACATTGTGGAGCAGTATTTCCGATTATGATTTGCTTGTTTGGCCAACACAACAGCTCCTTCGCATAGGGAGCATCAGCTTCTCTGTCCAAATTCTCTCTCTTGCTGGGACCGCTGAATTTCCAAAAGGTGATCACACAAAGGTGATCGCTAGCCTAAGGTGAGATTCTGAGTCAAGCAGTCGCTCGCAGACAAGCATCGGCCAGAGCGTGTTACTCTCAAGGCGCATACACTGATGTACGTTCATCCAGCATCAATCGTGCATGAAGGGAGCTGAAGTGATCACGAGCTAGCAGAACACCTTTCGAAGCGGCAATGGAACGGCATGGGACATAGCATAGCTCGATTTCTGTATCATAGTAACTTAATACAGCTCATAAACCCTACAGAGTTTACGTACAAAACGCAATCAGGGACTGCACACATTGAGCCTAGCAACGCTCGGGTCGTGATCACTCGCCTCATCCACCTCGGGGACCCAAGTGTTCACGTGCACGTGCTCAAAATCCCCCCTGCGCACCTTCCTCGCCGCCCAAGGGCTAGCGTACATGTGATCGAGCTGCTGCTGGCTAGCACCAAAGGTGTAAGTATACCTCTCGTGCTCGGGCACCTTAGCGACGACATCGAGGTCCTTGAGGCCAGAGACCTCGACGAAGCGGCGTAGCGGCTCGACGACGGCGAACTCGTTGAAATCGCCCGCGGCGATGACGGCGGCGTTCTTGTCCTGCTTGAGAATCTCCGCGATGAAGCCTCCCGTCACCTCGGCCTGGCGAGTGCGCTTCTCCACGCCGTTGTTGACGGGCGTGCGGGCGTCGCCTTGCAGCGAGGTCGAGCCGCCTTTGCTCGTCCAATGGTTGTTGACGGTGAAGAAGGTGCCGCTGCCGTCGACGACTTCCCAGTGCGCGACGAGGGGCTTGCGGGAGTTTTCGAAGGCTTCGCCGTCATCGATGCGGCCCGGGTTGTAGCGGAGAGCGGGGCCGGAGACGACCTCGTTGCGGTCGGTGGAGCTGCCGGGGCTGGGGTTGCGCAGGCGCACCTCGAGCGGGTTGTAGAGGTACGCGGTCTGGATGTTGCCGCCGGGGGCGCCGCCGTCTTGGTTGTTGACGGGGTCGACGTTGACCCAGAGGTAGTCGATGTTGGAGATGGAGCTGATGGCGTCGGCGAGGGAGGAGAGGGTCAGGTTGGCGTTGGTGACGCCGTCGTTGGTCGCTCCAGAGTTGTCTTGGACTTCTTGGACGAAGAGGACGGAGGGAGTGTTGAGGAAGTCGACGATGTGTTCAGCGAGCAGGTCGGTGTTCGGAGCGTTAGGGGCAAAGTTCTCGATGTTGTAGGTGCCGAAGGTAAGTCCGCTGCATTTGCCGTTGGAGGAGATGGTCGAAGGTGGCGGGAAAGCTTCGATTGAGCGCTTCACCTTGGTACCGGTGGTGGGGAAAAGGGCATAGAAACCGAAAGCATATTGGACAATACCAGTAATGTCTTCCAGCTCGTCACCGAGTTTCGTCTCGTTGCTGTTGTCGCTACCGTCTAGGGGTGCGCCAATGATAATGGTCTCCGGGTTGGAGTCGCGGTTGGTGACGGTGAGACCACCCTGAGAGTTCTCTCCAGAAACCCTCCAGTCACCACGGACCCACTGGTCACCGAAGTTGTTGGCTTGACGCCCAAGAGCGGTCACGCCCTTGATAGTAACAAGCTCACCGGAAAGGGACTCCCAGAAATCCATACCGTACTTGCTGGGGTCGAGGCGAGGGTTGACGCTCGAGACGAGAAACTCCTCATTCGGGACAGCGAAGACATCGCCCTCGTCAAGACGGCTGAATTGCTCCCTTGGAGGCTGAAGGTCCCTCTTACCAATGATGCCGGAAGTTCTTCCTCCAATGACCACAGCCTTCACCTCGTTGTCACTAGATGTGACGCGGATGTTGCTCGGGTTGATGATCTCGGTGAGGTAGACGTAGTCATTGTTGCTACGATACTCGGTGATGTCACCATCAACAGCGATCAAGTCACCAGTGGTAACATTTCCGATGGCATCACGACCGAAAACATAGACGCTGAATCGATTGTCAGCGATTTAATCGAATGCTAAGCATTGAAAATAGGAATAACACACCTCTCTGACGTGCGGTCATTGTTGTCAGGCTCTGGGGAGCGGATCCAAAAGCCATTGGGTCCTTTTGCGGTCACAAGACCGGCGACATTCTGCACGCCTGGAAAGACTTAGCTAAATTCGTTGGTCAGCCGAATTTATACGTACCGGTGCCGTTCAGAGGCGACAGGTATCTGTCTCCAGTGATGCCTGCAATAGTAGTGATAGTGGTTGCAGGGCCAGAAGGGGCTTTGGTAAGGCCCAGAGCGGTGAGGAGAGTCTTCAGAAGGGTCATGTTGGCAACGCTCAACTGAAGGGACAAGACAGTTCGTGCTGGATGTTTTCAATCACTGTTGGAGTTCTTCACGCATTTATATACGCACGACTTTGAAGTGGAGAGTCTCTAGACGAGTTGAGGGCTTCCAAATATCTTAAAGCCATGTTGTGGTGATAAGGCCATTCACCATATCTCGACAAGCACGTGGGTCATTAAAGCCTCGGGTCGACGCTCAATCAGGAAGTTAACAAGGAACGGATCGACTTGGCAGGACGGCAGCATGCAAGGCACCATTCCGATTACCATATTGGCCAAACCATAGCGACTAGCATGAGAAGCTATAGTGAAATCAATCTGGGAAGAGGAGAAGATGTCGCGTGTGTCTCTTTCGATTGGAGGAACACCTCATGCATCAAGGGATGAGCCGGCTCGTAGGCGAGATGTCATGGGGGAGAATGCACCAATCGAGGCCGTGCGACCAGGGCTCTGGAGCAGCTGTTCGCCCAACGTACTGGGACTCCATGTGAGAAGATGGAATTCCCAGGAAGTAGCTCTCGCGTGAGCAACTGTTGGAAGATGTGATTGCTTAGTTGCGCCGTTTGGGAGCCAGTCTCGCCAATGTGCCGTGGCGATGATCTCCCGGGGACTCCAGTCCCTTTGGCAATGTAGCCGACAGCATGGTGCATAGCACGTGTCGAGCATGCGTACAGCAGTGGTGCTATGCGAGAGAGAAAAGAGAAGGCATAATTGCTAGACCCAAAGACTTCGGTGAGCTCCGCGTACTCTTCTTTGAAGGTTCTCAGATGAGATCAAAAGGTGGCTGTAATCAAATGTTATTAACCAAGGATTGGCTGACGCAGATCTCTGCTTCCCCGCCGTGTGCTGTAATCGACAAAGATCTTAATCAAATTCGTGAATCATGCCCTTCCAAATCACAACATCCTAATTATTTTCTTTGCCACGCCTTACCACGACGATACGACTTTATGACTGCACGATAATACACAGACCTCTCCCCACAGTGACATTTCCAGCATGCCGCCACGCGAGTGCGAGATCTGCCACACCAACCGTGCGCAGATCCTTCGACCAAAAAACCACGCCCGCATCTGCGCGCCCTGCTTCATAGCCATCTTCGAGGACGAAGTCGCCGAGACCGTCACCTCCACCAACCTCTTCCAGCCTGGCGAGAAAGTAGCGATCGGCGCTTCTGGTGGAAAAGACAGTACTGTCCTGGCATCTGTGCTGAAGACGTTGAACGACCGCCACAACTGGGGTCTCGATCTCGTCTTGCTGAGTATCGATGAGGGAATCACCGGATACAGAGATCATTCGCTGGAAGCGGTCAAGAGACACAGCGAGCAATATGATCTGCCTTTGAAGATCGTCAGCTATGCAGACCTCTACGGTTGGTCTATGGATCAGGTGGTGGCGCAAGTCGGCAAGAAAGGCAACTGCACATACTGTGGCGTGTTCCGCCGGCAGGCTCTCGATCGCGGAGCAGCCATGCTTGGAGTTGGACATGTGGTCACCGGGCACAACGCCGACGACGTGGCAGAGACGGTACTCATGAACCTGCTCAGAGGCGATCTGCCGCGCTTGAGTAGAGCGACGAGCATTCTCACCAGCACGCCCTCTGCCGCCGTGCCGAAGAGCGCAGACGGCGAGATCAATTTCACGAACGTCAAGCGCTCCAAGCCTCTCATATATGCCTACGAGAAAGAGATCGTCATGTACGCCCACCACAAGAAGCTGGACTACTTCAGCACCGAGTGCATCTACTCGCCAGAGGCATTCCGTGGATCCGCAAGGACCTTGATAAAGAATTTGGAACGCATCAGGCCAGAGAGTATTCTAGACGTGGTGCGCTCTGGCATCGACATGGCGAAGCTGGTACCCGGAATGGGCGAGGAAAAGAGCCAGGGTACATGTGGAAGCAAGGAGAAATCTGCGCAGCCAGTGAAGACTGAGGAGGGTGAAGGACTCGGAGGTTGCGGCAGCTCGAAAGAGAGCGGCGGTGAGATGGCGGCTATGGAGAACAAGCTTTTGCAAGACGAAGAGGCTGCGGCGAATGGAAACGAGATTGAGATCAAGATGCCGAAGAAAGCCGTCAATGGACAGAACGGAGTCGCCAGAGGCACTCAGGATACGGCTGATGCTGAGATTGACAACAGCAAGGATCAGCAATCGCAAAAGGCCGGCAAGCAGACCATACCCATCCGCACGAAGGAGGAGAAGACCCGTAGGAGAGGGAAAGATGCACCACCGGCGAAGCAGAAGCTCGGGCAGTGCGAGCGGTGCGGATACCTCTCGTCCCAGGCCGTGTGCAAGGCTTGTGTGCTGCTCGAAGGTCTGAACAAGGCTCGACCAAGGACTGGCATTGAAGTTGGCGGAGACTGAGCTCCTTGACAAAGCCAAAGATTCACCTTTCATCTATATGCCGTGCCGGCAAATGTGCGCTCGACGATCTTCACGGTTGCAGAGCTTGGAAATGTCGCCAAGGTTACGAACTCTAACCTCACGAGGAGCTCCTTGGATGGTGCTCATCAACCCCGAGTTGGACCTGAAGATCAAGAAGTTTGACGATCAGTCGCATATGCATCTCTATGTCGTTCGAGGTGCTCACTTCACCACATCAGACAATCCAGCCAGGAGCCCAGGGGAACCTGTCCCCTTGTCTTCCGATCCGTCGAGCACAATTGCCGCGTCGACAAGCGTCCAATCAACGCTCGTCAGCTATTACAGGGCAAGCAAGTGGCCAGGGGCACACTTTGTTGCCATATTTGACGCATCGATACGCCCATTCGCGAAAGTCTAGGAGCCAGGAGTCAGGTAGTCTCGAAACTCGGACAATACCACTAGCTAGATATCTACATACCGCTCTTTTCATGGAGTCCATAAATCATGAACGATAGATAGTTGATAGATAGAAGATAATCGACGTCCATCGATGGCACATCAATAGGATTACTTGTTCTATCATCTCTTTCGAGTCGGTATGCTCTTAGTCTTTATATCGCGAACATGACAACGCCTCCTACCTCCCATTGCCTACGATACAATGCCCATATTTGGATCTCAACCGCCCATCAAATCCAAAACCCACAAGCACTACAAACCGCTCGCCCATCCGTCCTTCTGCGAACGAACGACCCACAGCGGTTCCAAAACGGAGGACATCGGGAAGAAAAGTCCATAGTCCAGCACAGTATATTGTATTACAGTAAGTCAGGTCTTGATACCTTGGCGCTGCGAATACTGGGCGTGCCCGATATCGGAATTGGGTGGAATTCGGGCTGGCTGGGCTTTGCGTTCTCTCCATCCGGGCCTCCGGCGAGCGGGCGCGAACGGAAGGGGTTTGGGATGAAGGGGATGATTTGAGGAGGTGGTTAGGAAGTGGTTAGTTGGTCGTTGTTGCTGTTGCGTGGTTTGGATGATCGAGTTTGGTATATTGGGCGGGCGTGGAAGTTCTGGTTGGTCACGTGAGCAGAGCACATCGAGTTATCAGATGTGGAAAGTGGCCGTGGGCCATGTTTATAGTACAAATGAGACATTGTTATTTCCCCAGCCAAACCAAGATATGGCCGGGATCAAATAAAGTTATATACAAGAGTGACGTTGCTTTTCGGTGGAAGAGCGCAACCGCATAAAGCCACCGGCAAGGAAGTGCGCGCGAATGATAGAAGGAAAGAAGACGGATATACTTCATGAGTATGGGTACAAATGGATCGAGAGGTACGTTTTTCTTCGTGATCCTCCCTCACCAGCTTTCTATCCATCTATCCGTCTCCATCAGACTACTGGTACACGACCAACACCGGTACTAATGCTGCTGCAGCAACGCACTGCTTCCGTCCCCAATCGCCTTCGCATCCATCTCCATCTCGGTAGGTAATGGAATGCACATTTTTACAAGAACTTGGCCATCATGGCAACCATGAGGTCGAAGAGCTGTCGTGACGGGTTAGCGGAGGTGTTCGGCCATTGCGGAGAAGAATTTTGCGGAGAGCGGGCATTCCCCTGAATTCCATCTCGGTTTCATCGAATCTCGACGGAATTATAGGGTGTTCTCATCGCGGGAGGATACGTACACCGATGGCCTCGACGAAAGCGAAACCAAGAATGGCGTAAGAGAAAAGCTGGCCACGGAGGGAGGGGTTGCGGGCGACGGCCTGGATGAGGGCGGCGAAGACGAGACCGATACCGACACCAGCACCGGCAAGACCGATGGCGGCGGAACCCATACCGATGTTCTGGGAGACCTGGACGAGGGCGTTGGCCATCTCAGAGGAGTAGGCACGCTTGGCGATGGGAGAGGCCTGACGGGCCATCATCTGGGTGCGCTTCATGGTGTTGAAGACGGTGTTCTTAGGGACCGCTGAAGCATCATCAATGTCAATGGGCTATTCTCTCTTCTCTTCTCATCGATGGCATTGAGCCCGATGGAAGCTCGCTGTCGAGCTTTTCGTAGCTTCAGGAGAGCTTACCGGAGTAGGCGCGGGTGAACTTCTGGAGCTGAGCAGCCTGGAAGGCCGGGCGGGCGACCTTCACGGAGGACTGAGCGGCCATGGAGGCCATCTTGGGGGCGGCGACGCGGAAGGAAGACATTGTGATGATGGTGAGGTGGTGAGATGGAGTTGAGATGGGTTGTTGATGGATTTGGGATGAAAGTGTGGTCGGATGGAAGATGGTGGTGTGGAGTACGAAGAGCTCTGTCACGGGCAAAGGTGAGGGACAGAACAACTCGGGCGAATTTTCTTGGACAGGACCGCTTAAAGGTCGGATCGAGGGAAGGGAGGTCGGAGCGCCTCACCTGGTCCTGTCGCCGACGATGATTGGCATGAGGGCGCTCCCGGCCCCTATCCGCGGACGGTCACCTTGTCTGACCCACCCATTAGCGGGTACCGATTAAAGTACGTTCGCATTCGAAGGTATAACTATTCAGATGGCCCCCGTTTGATGAGTCCTGGTGAGAGTCCGCAAGATGCATCAACCTCAAGATGCTATACGTTGTTTCTTGATGGCAGGATATCCAGCCCACCGACAGAAGAGAGAGCCATTGATGGGGGATGATACGTCGTTGAGAAATTTGATGGACGAATACGGCAATTGTGGGAGTGGTCTGTGTTAGTTGCCGTCACGACCTGGCGTCCATGCGAGAGATCCCATCCGGCTTTGCCCGAAACGGCCTGCGAA
>MSJI02000327.1:0-23626 GCA_001931905.2 Cladosporium sp. IMV 00045 | reverse complement strand
GAGACGCGCGACTGGTATTCGATGGTCGGGAAGATTCTCCGTTTGTTCTGCTGGCGGATCTCTTTGCGGACGGCGGACGTGGTCTTTACGGATGGCGGAGCGTCTTCGGGCGGGGCGGGCGTGCTTCGTCCACTGCAGAGGGTGTTGTTAGCTATCATGGAAGGTGCACTTGAAACACTCCTGTCTGTCACTTACCTGGCAACACCCGAGTCTGGTACGGCGACATCTTGACTGAAGGCTCGCGCAACAGCAGCGTTGATAGGCTTCCGCGCTCGAGGTTGATGGATGTCGGCAGGGTCAGGAAAGTAACCGTTGGCTGTGCCGTTAGCCATGGTTGTTGGTGTAAACCAGAGCACAAGCACAGGCTATATTTGTTGTACGAAAGAAGTGGTGGATATGTAAGGAGTTCATAAACATGGTATGATGATACTAGTCACAAGCTTTGTCCAGGCCGTTGCCAACTTGCGATCAAACCGCTCGCTCGCTATGGCATGGCAGGGAAGATGAGGGGGAACGAGGGCCAAGTGTCAACAGTTGACTGCGAACCAAGCACATGGTTCGGTTCTACAGGATGACTTGACTTGGGTAACAAGTTTCTAAAGAAAGCGACCTGGAGGTTGGATCGCATCGCGACAGGGTATACGAGGCCGAATGCGAGCAACTTGAAACCATCCCACTTTTGTTTTGTTGGTGACGTCGTTGCGCGCCTGCAGATCTCACACTTCTATGCCACTCCTGATGTTTCTGCTGCATGCCTGGCCTGCTTCAAGAGCTCGTCTCGAGGAGGCTGATACATGGACGAAACGCTGGATCTTGTAATGCTGGTCATGTTCATAAGGTGTTCATGTTCATATTCATGTCTTTCCGATGCAAAATGCCCATGATTGCGCTTCACATGCCGATTATCGCCTACCAAATCGTTGCACCGTATACTTCGTCTGGTAAAAGCTCCGTTCCTACTTCTCAGTCCTCGTACTCGTTCTACTTCTCCCTCCAATGCTTGCCGAGCTGCTTCCCTTCGCACCTACATCACTCAATGCATCCTGACCTCCTACTTTGCCCAACTTGGAGGCCATAGAGGTGTTCTCCCTTTGCAGCTCACCGATCTGCTCGTGGAGGAGTTCCACCTCACGCTTCAGCAGCTCGCTCTGGCTCCTGAACTCATCCCTCTCTCTCGTCACTCGCATCACGACATCTCGCTCATCGCGTTTCTGCTTCTTCTGCGCCGCCTTCTGGGCTTCTTTCTCCTTCTTCGCCTCCAACTTCTCCAGCTCCCGTCGGTGTCGCTCCTCCGACTTCTTCACTTCACGATCGTGCCTCTCCTTTGCCTTCTCCCGCTCTCCGCTTTCAGATTCTTTCATCTTCTGCAGACGAGCTTCCTCTTCTTCGCGCTTCTTTGCCAATTTACGATCGAGCTTCTCCCGCTGCTTGGCGATTTTCTGCACTTCCTTCTCGTGGTGGTTGGCATCCTTCTTGGTGGTATCAAGCGACGTAAGTGAGATTTGAGAAGAGGCGGCTGGGCTTTCTGATTTGTCCGGAAGAGCCTCTGCGGTTGACAGGCGACGCATTTCTTCCGCACTCATGAAAGACGCGACAGACGAGCTGTCGGAGGAGTCTGATTCTTCGGCAAGCGCCGCGTTGCTGTCTGTACAGTTGTGCATGTATGAGGATACCATGGTCGGGGCGTAGGCGTCGATTCCTGCTCCCAGCGCCTGAGTCAAGTGTGACACCACACCTTCTTGCTGTGGTTCAGCCTGTGCCGGAGCGGCGGGTACTGTTGAAGCCCTCTTCCTGACATCAGGTGACGCCGGTGTAGGGTCCTCGGTCTCGCCACTCCCCTCACCAGACGCTGCTGCGGCTTCTTGTGCTGCAGGGGTGATTTTCTCTGGAGGTTGCGTCCCGACCTCTGTGTTCTCATCGAAATTAGTAGCCCAGTCGAGCCACTTGTGCACATCACCTAGCATGGCAGAAGGCGTTCCTCGGTCTACCATGAAGCGAGGAATTCCGCCGCCGGGATCAGAGCGTGTGATCATAATCCACTCAACAGGATTGAGCTCCGACGTGTCTTCGACACTGTCTCCGCCCTCTTTCGCTTGTGAGAGTGGGATTTCTCTGATCAGCTCGACAGACTCGTACTTTCCTAGTATGTATCCTTGCCTCTCCGGCGCATCCGGATGCGTGACTGGCCTAGAGAGGATCATGTGGCTCCGGGGGATGTGTGTCTTGCCATCACTGAGCGTAGCGGCGCTCATGTTCGTCAGTGAGCAGTCGCTCGTGAGTATCAATGGAATGAACTCTCTGGGTGTCGTCGGGCCAGGGAACTGAGCGCTAAGTTGGTAGACCTCCAGTGCTCCCAAACCCTCCACTTCTTTCCTCTCCAGTCTGGTATCCGCACCAATACCTCTGATACTTCCACTGCCAGGGCCACCCTCAACAGCAAGGCTCTCCGCAAACTCCCTCTTCATCGCATTTTTGAACTTGGCAAAGCCCATGCCCTCGTGCACACTTCTCCTCGCAAACCAAGCGCCGTGCCTGTCATGTCCCGCCATCTTGTACACCGCAATGTTCAGCGGGTTTTCCTTCGCCGAGAACTTCATTGCCTTTCCCCAATTCTTCTGCAAGCTCTCGTGCTCTTTTCCCGGCGGAAACGAACGTGCCAATGAGGGGTAGACATCTTTGTGTGATTTTGCGCGGTTCGGTTCGTCGTAATGCGGTTTCGCCTGGTGGAACGCCGTGCCTTCGGAGGGAGGTGGGATGGAGTTGCATATCAGCTCGCCGGCGGTGAGCAACTCGGTCATATAGGGTTTGAGATCGTCGACGGGCACATCGTCCCAATCCGTGGGCGAAAGTGCTTTGAGAGCTTCATGTAGTTCGGCCATGATTGTTTGAAGGTGAAGGTGGCGTGAAAGTCGAGGTCGCTCACAGTAGTATCCTCAAAAGTTGTTGTGTCGCACCAATGCAGGCGTTGTTGATGATGGCACTGCTTGTCGAAGGCAATGTGTCTCTCGCTGTCAATGACGGGTACTTTGGAAGGCACAATGCCTCGTCCAGCTTGACTGTACTACACGGAATCGGTGTAGTGAACGTACTCCTGAAACAATCGCTTCCGTCCAAATCCGGAATGATGTAACTATTGTGAAGTCGTGGTTTGAGATTTGGAATTCGCCCCGCGGAATGGATGTGTTTCGTTGTGTATGGCACCTCAGCCAGTGAAAGATTGTTGGGTATACTTTAGCGGGAAAGATAACAGACAACAGACACAATAGTGACGTTCAGCACTACCAGTTTAGGCTTTGCAACAACTTGATAAACAAGGATTTGGACTCGGGGAGGTTGTCTCGCAAGGTTGGATTCGAACCCGCTTTGGTTCGCATCAGGTTGTCAGCTGTCCCCACGTCGCTCGTCATCCCGCCATCAAGCTTCACAGGGCCCATTCATTTCGCCTTCCGCGACCTAGGGGTAATTTGTTGGATTTAGTTGTCGATCACCTCGGGTTCATGGGTGCGTACTCGCGAACTTCCAAGTTTCTCTTTAGGGCCGCATGAGTTTCTCTCGCTTGTCATGTCACATCATGCCGGATTGCCGTGATGGCGGTCTTGGAGAATAACAAATGCCACAATTGTCATGGTCTCCAATGCGATCTTTAGCACCGCACAGGACTGATTCGATATCAAATACATGCGATCTATCAAACAGCAGCATCGCAAGGTCTGCCAACAATCCCAAGCCGAGAGCACCGTCCTGACCTCCAGCAGAGAAAAGAATATCCAACACCAACGTTTTCTCGCAGAGTCTGATAAGCCAACGACCATCAAAGAGAACTGGTTCTAGGAGCGTTCCGTTCAAGAACAGCCAGCGATAGCAACAATACACCCCTCGCAGGACGGACTGGAGACGACATGGAAACTGCAATACTGTTAGCATGTGCAAGCGATGCATCCGAACGAACGAATTGAACTTGCCAGTCAGAGTCATCCAGAGAGTCACAAGTCTGCACGCATTTCTGGAAAGCGTCGGCGCAGAAGCCATCCCAATCACATTGCATCTCTTGGCGGATGCTGAGAGTGTTGGCATCGCTAGTCTCTGGAAGCGAGACCTTGTGGTTGTCGGTGTCGACGATTGCGTGAGTACCAGGTACCGGAGCAGGTACGGCTAAGGCGCCGGTAAAGAGTGCAATGAAAGTGACTGCGAGACGCATTCTGATGAATGATCGTGTGGTGTTGCAAAGATTTGTGAGTTCTTGTCGTCGAACGATCTCTGTGGGGTGCTTGAGAAGGTCTGATGAGGCTGATGGTAGGTTCAATGTTGTTGTTTCGCAAGACTGAGCGTGCGAGAAGGCACTGGTCGTTTTATGCCACGCCATCAGTTTAGTACAGCAACTACTGTCTACGATAGATGAAGGACGCATTGGCAATAGTGTCCCTTGCCGTGATGCAAGCAGAGTGCTCCTGCAGTCACTTGAGCATCTGCATGCGGCAGTTAAGACCATAGAGAAGCCAGTTTCCATCGGAGAATCCACGTTGTGTTGTTTGCGCATGCAAGTACTGCTGGCGAGATTGCGCAACAAGCGCGATGTTGATGGTAACACAGCAGACCATGTGCAGTCGCGCATGCAACATTTGGGTACCTTACGGTTCGCTGCTTTGACAACAGGCGCCTGCCTTGCGTGAGGTCCTGCATGACATGCATGTCGGTTGAGTATTCTACCTACGAGCCATTCTGCACCTCAATAAGTGATCCGACGTGTGACTCGAAGATAAACGCGTGATTCCGGTGGCTTATAAAGGGGGGCAAATTTTCAATGCTGTTGCAGTGGTAAACCATGCGAAGGCGCCATGAACTGACAAAGCCGAAGGCACATGTCTTCTGATCAGAGCAAGCGTATAATTGCTCACGGAAGCCTATTTTGCTCAAATAAAGCATTTCTCGTCGGTGGTCCCATGGTTAGGTGACAAGCACGAAGCTACGTTGCACTCCCAGCGTCTCGTAGAAGTCGTCTTATCTTTCATGTATTCGTTGAGGTATCGTGATTATCAATAAGGCTCTGCACCGGGCAACCTAGCCTTGGAGGGAAAGGCAAGCTGCTCTTTCACACCTTTCTCAACATCGTCTCTCAGCTGCTGCTGCTTGTGATCGGCCTGCTCGTGTTCCCTCGCGGCCTTCCGCTCAGCTTCATTGATACCGAAATCATAATTTCCAGCGCCGCCTCGGCCTGTCTTTGGCGTCACTCCTCCAACAGCAGATCCCATACCGCCAACTGCTGGTGCAGCTGCAGGCCTCGCATCGTCGGCTGGTGCAGGCGTGCCATCGCCGAGGATGTGACTAGTTTGCGCGCCGGCGAAGTTGCCCGTCTGGGTCAAGTCTTGAGGACTGTAGTAGTTGCCTGCGCCGCCGCGTCCAGTGTGTGCGTATTGAGGTTCGCCCTTTTCGGCGATATCGGGCGGTAGGAAGCTGTTGTTTGCGTTGTCGGCGGCAGACTGGTTGGACTCGAGGTCGTTGGAGATCTTCTCGTTTTCGCGCTGCACCGCCTCGTAGTTTCCTGCTCCGCCGCGACCGTAGGGAGGCATTGTGATCCTGGTTCTATGAATTACTCCCTAGAATAGTCGGAGAGAAGGCAGATCGAAAAACTTGTGCGTAGAAGTGGTTGAAAGGGTACATTATCTTCATGCATGTATCTCTCAATGTGTCCCTCCACCTCTTATCGGTCGCTTATCTCTATGACGCAACTGCCACATTGCTAGGGTTAGGGTGAGGGTGAAGCACCTTTCCTACTCCCATCTTCCAGATCTCCTCGAACACGATACTATCGCCACGCTTCATTTATACTACAAGCACAGCAGAATTCGTGTAGTAACGTAAAGCACCGCTCGATCTGTAGCTGCTGCTGGCTGCACATTTCTCTGCTGGGCCAACCGCTTCGCACAGGTTTAGGCTCCTGTCTATACCCATTGCTTGAAGATCAAAACTCCATCCAGGGACGCGGCTCGTCGTGATAAATCACATCGGCTTTCTTGGCCGATGTTCCGGAGTATGCGGTCATCGAGACCAAAGGATCAGTGTTTCAATGCCAGCGCCACACGGCTTGAATGGAGCAGGTGGCTCCGTTCCAAAGGAGGTATCGTGAATGCGGCACATAAGGCAGTTTGAATACATCTGCCTCTCTTGATTTCATTCCCTTCTTCTTCATTACCCTTTCTCTTACTCCTCGCTGATTGGGCTTCTAACATGCATTGGCTACTCGTCGCCAGTGCTGCCTTATTGGCGAACGTCTCCGGTCACCCTACGGACATATCCTGTCCCATCGTCTTCAATGGACGTGTTTCAAAATCCGCTACTGGAACCTCATTCGACAATGGTAACCTGCCATACGATCCGTCCTACGTCCTCGGCGCAAATTTAACATGGACCGACGCTCTTCGTTTCCCCAAAGTCCCACAGTGTCTGTTCGACAACAGCTCCACCAGGGCGGTCGAGGTCACCATCAACGATCGCTCGATCTTCACACCTTCTCCGGACAACCGACAGACAGGTTTCAGGCGTGCAGAGCTACTTCCGCAACCATTGAACGCAACAGACAGCGTCACTGGAATCAAAACCCTCCACTGGAGTCTGAAGACGGACCAATCTCGACCGCTGAACCTCAGTCACGAATACCAACTCGTATGGCTCGAAAGCCAGGACTATTCCGCCAATCAGTTCACAATTGGTACTGGAACGCCATATGGAAGCAAGACACTATCTTCACGGGAAGCGAAGACCTTATTCCTTCTCGGTACCAGCGCCTCCAGCCCTCAGCAAACACTTTGGAAGACGTCTTTCACCGAGGGCGTTTGGCACAACTTTGGCTTGGTGTTGGATTACGACAACAATCAGGTAGAAGTTTTCTATTCGAAGGGTACTGCTCCGCTCGCTCGCAAGACCAAATTCATCGCCAATAATCTCTTCAATCTCGGACAGTATCATTTCGGCGTCTTGAAGAAGCCCATTGGTCCACCTGGAATCGATATCACCAGAGAGGGCTTTCAGCCCGCTGGGATCGATGAAGGTTTGGTCTACGGGGGCATATTTGAAGAAGATAGTGCAAAGGGCTGCATAAGCGTAGCTCGTGGCGTCAAAGGCAAGTAATTGTAGCACGTCTGATCAACGTAAGGGAATGGCAGTCGACTACTCTTGAATCAATCAATCAACCCATTCTGACCGCAAGAATATGTCAATGTTTCAGAAATTGTTGCACGACCAGTGCCAATCCCTTATCTCCACCGTTTTCCTCAACAGCACCACCTACAGCTTTATACAAAAACAGTACAGCACCTGGATCGACGCCTTCATCTTCACAAGTCCGCATCACGTTGGAAAGACTGGAGAACTTCATCGCGTTGGTATGACCGTGGGCGTCAAAATCTTCATCATCCACGCTCCTTGCCAGATCGGCGAGAGATGGAAGGAGCGCTTGCAACCAGGGAATCAGATTGCCCTCAACCGTCGACGAAAGCCTCTGATGTGCATCACCGGCCTTGTTCAGGAGAGCCATAGCGGTCATCGCACCCGCTTGCATGCCATACATTCCCGCAAGCAAAGCGAGGTCGTGCAGGGCAGCAGCCCCCGGGTCTTCGCCAACGTAATCGATCCGTCCCAAGGGTAGGAGGAAGTCTTGAAGCTTGTCGATTTCCTTTTGTTTCTCTCCGCTGTAGAAGACGAAGGACTGGTTTGTGCCGACGAGGGTTGGTGTTGCCATGATGCCGCCGTCAATATATGTCGATACGCTCCGCTGTTTTATCCAGACCGACATGTTGCGAGCCTCTTTGGGGGTGCCATTGGTCAGGTTGATTATAGTCTTATGGGCGAGAGAGGCGGGTGGGACATGTTTCAAGATTGCGTATGTGGTATCGTAGTTCAGCACGCAAGTGATGATAACAGGAGCAGACGAGAGAGTGGACTCCACCGTGTCTGATATTGTAGCCCCGGCTGCTGCGACATCCGTGATTTCTTTGCGGTCTTGTGTCCGATTCCAGGCGGTCACTTCGAAACCTGCTCTGAGGTAGACACGAGCGAGGGCTGCTCCTATCGATCCAAGTCCTAGTAGACCGCTTTTCTGGCTTGTAGACGACATTCCGATCGATGGGGTATCTGGTGGGATGATGTCCTCGCCTCAGCGACATACGTACGTACAGTTCGCAGCTATCATTCCTCGAACATGTTCTTTAAAGAATCCACTCGGCCCACGAATTATTTCCAATGAAGTGTTGACTCATCGTCGTGGTCTCTCAGAATAGACACCGGTCGTGATCTGCGAAGTCTAATCATCCATGTATATCTTATCCTTACGCGAAGAGAGCGGGGTATCCGAGTTCGACGACAGCATATTCTGCAACCTTATTAAGTATATCTTACAATATTAGGGTCGTGGGTCAATGATTGTACCAGAAAGATATTGTCTCGAGGTCTATCAGGTGCTAGTGACTGACGAAGACCTAGAGCACAACCCCAACCCTAACCCTATTGTTTCCCAAATCGTCATCAACGATAATTCATCCGCATCAAATGCCTGCATTCCATCGTCACTATTTCAAGATCGTTCGTATAAGAAGACCCTCATTTCAGGTCATCAGTTTACAGTAACATTTGATAAATAAACATCGCCGCCCCAACGAGCCCTCCACGGCGATACCCAAGCCTTCCAGGTTCGGCAGCGGCAGCAGAAGACGATGTTTCCGACGCGCTGCTCGCACTCGCTTCGCTAGTTCCAGAACTGCTCTCTGCCTGCATCGAGGAAGTAGCAGAACTCGCGTCCATGCCCGGAGACGACGTCCCTTCAGCAGCGCCAGAGTCGCTTGTAGCCGAAGACGAAGCGCTCCCCGAAGCTGTCCCCTGCCCAGAGGTTGCTATACGCCAGAAATAATCAGAGCTCGCCCGTGACTGCCGAAAGTAAAACGAACACCGACTTACTAGTAGAATCAAGGTTCCGCAGAATTGTGAAAGGGCTAGTGCCGAGCGATGTCTGCCAGCAAGCAAGATAAGAGCCGGTGTTAATGTCGTTGTCTGCGGTCATGACCAGGCCGGTGTTACATGCCAAATCCGGGTCGACGTCGCATGCGACTGTGGTGTCCGAAGCTACGAGAGTGTTCGACGAGCATGTTGTATAGAATGGGCAGGCTCCGCTCGTGGGACAGCATTGAACGTAGGCGCCGCTTGTTGATACGGTTTGAGGGACTATTGGCGCCGACGTGAGATCTTGATAGTGACACTTATTTATTATGGCTACTTACAGTCGCAGCTTCGAGCATCGGAGACTGGGAACTATTAGTCGATATCTAAGCAGTGGAAAATAAAAGTAAAAGTCCACGCCAGAAGGTACGCACATTGATCACCAACCAACCCGACGAATGCAGGATCGTCCTGACGACGATATAGCTGAGGAGCAGCAGTGATTGTCGGATGGTCAACAGCAGACACAAATACGATGAGACCGAACGAAATGGCTTTGAACAACGACATGACGGAAAGCAGGCTGGACGTCTCGAGACGGCAATGTTTCGAAGAGTTCGGCGGCTTTGCTTCAGGCGATAGAAGAGACTCAAATGTCTTTCTGTCTTTCTCTCTCTCCAAAAGTCGAACTATTGGGGCGCTACGGCTAATAATAAATGATAGCGAGATGACCACACCAGCCACGCAATAATGCCGGATGCGCGGCACATGTGGAAGTTTGTCCCCGCACTCATCCAGGCCACAACATGTTTTCAGGCGAACTATACCATGCAGACCACGCGGCCATGACCATTAGGTCATTCCAAAGAAGATCACATATTGGCGAGTGGAAATGGTTTTAAGATCAATGGTTCGCTGAGAGTATCTTTCTGCAGTCTATCAGTACATACATCCGGTTCACTCATTGCAAGTGGCGCAAGCCGACAGATTGCTTAGTCTGCCTTGTTTCTGCTGTCGCCTGCTTTGGTGCCACCCTTATCTTTCGCCGCCCATGCCTTTAGCGCCGTAATCAGTCTTACGCCAACCTCGGCCGTCTCGTACACTTCAGGCGACTCGGTCCAGAAACGCTCTGCCGCCTCGTTGCCATACTCAGAGTCAAATTCTGGGGCGTTCTCACCATCCTCTCCGTTGACGGTGATGGAAGGCAGCTGCTTCTCCAGTTCTTTGACAGGACTCTTCTCACCGCTGGGAGTGGCGGGAGTAGATGCGCCGGGTGTCATCAGTTGAGACGGCCTCCTTTGCCCAGCATAAGTGCGCGAACGGACCCGACGGGAAGTGCCAGCCTTCTCTTCGGAGAATGTCTCGAGGTAGGTCTTGCGCATCATGAAGGTCTTCGCTTCCGCTTCTTTGACGGCCGCGGAGCCGAATCTCTTGAAGATGAGAGCAGAACTGATCCTGACCGCTAAGTAAACTTGCTCGGCGAGGAAGATAGTGAGCAATAAGCGTGACGGCCGCGTCTCACTGATAGAGCCCGGACCGCGGTAGATGTGGACCAAAGCTGCCGTGGAAAGGGTGCCCAGCCAGGTGAGGAACTCCAGCGCTGAGATAGAATCGCCAATGGAGTCTGCGCGGACAGGCGGGGGACGCTGACTCTCGCTACTCAGCTTGAAGAAATCGCCACGAAGCTCAACCCAGTTGTTCATGAGGAAGCCGAGCGGCATCAATGGCCAGGCCGGGGCGAACAAAGTCAAGTAGCCGAACTGTACGACCATTTCCATAATGTCTTCGTTCACATCGTATTCGTCAGCGTCATATTCCCGACGCAGCCTTTCCAGCAACTGGGCTTCTCCCGGCTTATCATCGAAAAGCCTTGTCTCATCTGGGCCCTTGAGCTCAGACTGTTCGAAAGAGGCGGCGCGACGTTGTCGGTTGTGCTTCCTCCAGAACTCCATGGCTTTGCGCTTGAGGAAAGGGTAGAGGAACTCTTCGCCAAAGTTGATCGCTTGTGCAGCCATAGACAGAGAGATGACTTCTTCTTGCAACCTGCCGGGATCGACATCGAAGGAGTTGACCACGTTCTTCGTGTCCCATGTAGACGGTATCAGCAGTGGAAGTAGTCTTGCGCCGTAAGGGATGTAGATGTATGCAGTGAGCACCAATGGAAAGAATGAGGTGATGAAGTTGAGAACAAAGGACTTTTGGACCTGAGCCAGGTCAAATTCATCCTTCGTGCGGTAGTTCTCGTACTTGGTGAGTTTGGTCGCCAGCTCGGTGAGGCCATCCGTCATGTAAGGCAGTGCCACGGAGAGGATTATCGTGGGGAAATATTGCAGATACTATTCGGAGCCGGTCAGTGAATGTAGTTGATGATAGCGATCATGAAAGCATACCCATCTTTCCTCAAGAACATCTCCGTAGACATCCGACATGAGCGCTTCGACGGCAAAAGTAACCAACAGCACAGTGCCCAGCGCGATACTAGCCAAGGCCGCGAAAGGCAAGAACCAAAGCTGCCGTAGAATACGTTTGTGTGTGGGAAAGATGTGCTTGACCTCACCCGTGACAGGATCCTTTTCCTCTCTTTCCCATACGTACTGGGGCCGGTTGACTTTCAGGTGACCAACCCCTCTCACGTCCCAGCGAATACTGAGGTCGATCTCCTCGCGCTTCCAGTATTCGACGAAGATGACGCCCCATAAGCATGTGAAGAAGGCGAAGGTGGGTGAGTATGGTCCAGAGAAAAGCCAAGTGAGCGCACCGCATGCTGTAGGTAGGATGAGAAACAGCGAGTAACATTGGATAAAAGCGTAATAGAACGCAACCTTCAATAAGTCAGACGCAAATTCTTTCCAAGTGATATGTTCGGCAAACACTCACCTTCTCGCCAAACAGAGCCCGAATTTGGTCCAGGTCTTCGGATTTGAGGAATGACTTGCCGGCCAAGTGCTTCAACAATTTGCGGTTGCAAGATGTGTCTTGTGGTGGATACGAAGACGTGACACGCTCCCAGTCACCGTGACCCGGAGTGATTCCTGCACCGCCTTGGGCATGTGTCCAGGTGACGAGATGATAGACGGATCGAAGAGCTTCGGCAGGAGTGTCAGACTTGACGACAGTCTTGCTGTCACCCACGGGTTTGGTGGCGATGATTCCATGAAGCCAGTCCTTCACTCTTTGCGCGTGTCAGATGCGTTTCGCCCGGGTTATAATTGGACGTTCTCTAGAAGGCTTACCTTGAACGATACACTTCGTTACCCAGAAGGTTTCGAGGTACACGAATCAGGACGAGAAGCGATTGTCCATAGCCATGTCGAACTTGGGTCTGCAAACCGCGGTTTTCCAGATGGTGAATAAGTGTGCGGAACTCTTCGACGGCACCTGATGACTCTACTCAGTAGCACACCGAAGTCAGCACTGTCTTAACAAGGGGCGGCATCTGCCACAAACCCAGATCCTTATGGTCCGTACCGAGGTCGTCGAAGTCATAAGCAAGAACCCAATCAATTTCTACGTCTTCTTCACCGAATCGCGTCTCCTCCGTGCTTGACCGCGGGGAGAGCTTGTCAATGGCCGTGTCCAGTATCATGACGACCACTTGCTGCCAGGCTTGGAAGGGATGAAGCAGTCTCTTTTCACCAATACGTTCCTACCTCGAACATGAGCATGAGAGTATTTCCTACGAACATACAGCCTGGAGCTCGCCGGCCATGTTGCGCTTGGCATGACGTGGCCTCTTGTGCCTCTGCTTGTGTGTCGGCACGTTCAAGTGATCCGCTACGTAGGCGCGCCGCCTGAGAGTCCGCGAGAAAAGTCCCACATATCTTGGATGTGTTTCGCTCAAGAAGGTTTAGTTTCCGGCTCAGCCCTGCGCCTTACCGTAGGGCAGTCCGCGGGTAAATATATTTAGCAGCAGGCTGTCGTTCCGTTCCACCCGAGAAGTTCTCCTGATTTTGCGAAAGAAAGCAAATCCAGGTCTTGTGTTCGGGTCGTGCTTGGAGCTAAAACGTTTGTGTGCCTTTTCAGATCGCAGCATCGTCCTCTCGCGTCATGTCGATTCCGAGATGTGTTGTGAACGTGCTTTGAGTTGGCATTCTTCTCAAGTCTGGATTTGTTCCATGATACGTGTGACTGCATGACTTGGTTAATTGACGTGCGCTGGAGATTAGGTGTTGGAAATCCGGCTGATGGTTCAGTAGGGTTAGGGTTGGGGTTGCACCGCTGACCTCCATCAACTTCTAACACCGAGATCCTGCAGGTTTCGCCGGCTTTTGTTTGCAACTTTAGATCTGAAGAGCTGTTCAACAGCTTTCAAATCTCATGATTGGAATTCAGTTCGCTCTCGCGCTCCTTGCTAGTCTCATTTGCCTTCCCTGCCTTTTAAAAGGAACCAATCCGACCACCATGCACCCATCCACCAGGCGGACCGGTGTTGCGAGCCACTTGAAAGTAGCGGCAAGGCGAGTGGATTGCACTTACCTGCGTCTTCTTCTTGCCCAATCGGCCCAGGCAACTGGCCGTGGATGCTTTGATAATACGAGTGGCTTCGAAAAGTCGCCAGGAGACGGACTCACTGCCTCGATCGCACAGTGCATACGGAGCAGAGGTCTTGCGGAGAGATGACCCACGGCGGCAGAGAAACAGATGATTATTGCTGTGGCATCAACCATTGTCGACCCACATAGTTGACCGACGACAGCACTTCTTTCAGCATGCGGGCCTCCTGAAGCAAGTCGTGCCGTTTGTTGTAGCATCTCAAGGTTACACAGTCCACTAAGGCTTTTGACTGGGTGACGATGACATGTCAATATTGCTGCATCCTACTGAATACGAGGAGGCATCGCATACACTCTTACATGCATACAGACAAGCGCAATATAACAAGACCGATTCACCTTTTCGGTCGGTAGGCTCATGTTCACAGCCACCGGGTTTTCCATCAGCCCTCCCTCCGCTTCGCTTCGTCTGCACTCCGCTCAACTCCGCATCGCGTGGCTTTCAGCTTCACCAGGACGTGGAGAAGAACGAGAGAAGATGCAAGTATCGGCTCTACTGTCGGCGAATATATCGCTGAGAAGGCTTGACTCGGATCCCAAGCATCACAAGCTACGCTCTATGCAGGTTTTATGCTTTCTAGTTGTGTTATTACCCCTCATTTCGTCCATCCTCTGTGGAGATCATTTCTGGAGATCGATGGTTGTAAAGCGGGGCGAATGAGAATCGATCCCCGAAAAAGCCGCCGACGACATCGCAGGAGCCTCTTCAATGACGGAAACAGTAATTGTTGGACGTCGTTATGTCAACATACACTTTCTCCCCCGTGTGGAGATTCCGGATGTCTGGGCAATATTGCAATGCCATTGTGACCGCACGCCGACGATCCTGCTTGGCACGAAACATGAGGTAGGCATATAAAATGGTAGCAATGGATGTGTTACACAACGATGCAAGCCAGTTCATACTCTCTTTTGCACAAGGCTTCAACATGTCCATCAAGAAGCTGCTCACGTCGGCAGTGGCCTTTGGCGGTGTTGTCATCGCTCAAAGTGCTGCCGGCGTTGAAGACCTCGACGGCCCCGGTCGCGACCTTTACGAGAAAGATCTTTCGCAGTGTCCCGGCTATGTTGCGAAGAACCACCATGAGACACGCTCAGGATTCTACGCCGATCTCTCACTTGCAGGACCGGCTTGCAATGTCTTTGGTACCGACCTTCCTGACTTGAAGCTCGAAGTCGAATACCAGACCAGTGATCGCCTTCACGTCAAGATCAAAGACGCCAACAACACCGTCTACCAGGTGCCTGATGAGGTTTTCCCCCGTCCTGGATTCGGTCAATGGTGTTCTCCACATGACTCCAAGCTGAAGTTCGACTTCAAGGCCGACCCATTCTCCTTCTCAGTCTCTCGCACCGACACAGGAGAGGTGCTGTTCGATACTAGCGGTGACAAGCTGGTCTTCGAGAGCCAATATGTCTACCTCAAGACTCATCTGCCAGAGGAGCCCCACCTGTACGGTCTCGGCGAGCACAGCGACAACTTCATGCTGAATGCCACCAACTACACCCGTACCATCTACACACGCGACGCATATGGCACGCCGCAGGGGGAGAACCTCTACGGTGCTCATCCCATCTACTTCGACCACAGAGGAAACGCCACCCACGGAGTCTTCCTCCTCAACTCGAATGGAATGGATATCTACATCGACAACTCGGGCGGTCAATACCTCGAGTACAACATCATCGGCGGTGTCCTTGACTTCTACTTCATCGCTGGGCCATCGCCTCGCGATGTTGCCACCCAGTATGCTGAAATTGCCAAGCATCCCTTGATGGTACCATACTGGGGTCTCGGCTTCCATCAATGCAAGTATGGCTATCAAGATGTGTACGAAGTTGCAGCTGTTGTTGCGAACTATTCGGAGGCTGGTGTTCCTCTCGAGACCATGTGGACTGACAGTAAGTTGCCATGTTTCTCCATTTCTTAGATGTGTTTTTACTAACCATCGTCTGCAGTCGACTACATGGACCGTCGCCGTATCTTCACGCTTGACCCGGAGAGATTCCCGGCTCACTTGGTGAAGGACCTCGTCGATACCATCCACTCTAGGGATCAGAAGTACATCGTCATGGTGGACCCTGCTGTTTACTACAAGGAGTCAAACCCCGCATTGGACGAGGGTCTTCGCTATGACACCTTCATGAAGGAGGCAAATGGCACCGAATATCAGGGTGTTGTGTGGGCCGGTCCTTCGTACTTCCCCGATTGGTTCCATCCTAACTCCCAACAATACTGGGATGAGCAATTCCTGAACTTCTTCGATGGAACGAACGGCCCTGACATTGATGGTCTGTGGATTGACATGAACGAGGTAAGATTACCAAAAGTCCTTTCCCATGCTAAGAGATGTATGCTAATCTCAATTGTAGCCTGCCAACTTCTACAACCGTCCTTACCCCGGCAACAACACCACACCCGAGGCCTTTGCCGAAGCTGATGGTGACCCTCCAGAGCCACCACCCGTCAGAGATGGCCCGGATGCTCCGATCCCTGGCTTCCCCGCCAGTCTTCAGCCTAACTTCGCCTCTGGAGGCTCGGACAAGCGTGAAGTCGCCATGACCAAGCGTGAAACCAACAAAGGTCGCCGCGGTCGTGGCGCTGGTCGCTGGAGGTCTGGCAACCACAACTGGGGCCAGGGCGGTCCCGGCAAGCGTGGTGGCCGCTGGCAGAACGGCGGCCAGAATGGCTCTGGCTGTGGCCCAGACGAGTGCAAGGGTCTTCCGAACCGCGAGCTCATCCGCCCGCCCTACATGATCCAGAACGGTGCCGGCCCGACTCTCGCTGACGGCACTGCTGACACGGATCTTGTACAATCGGACGACTGGACTCAGTACGACACTCACAACCTTTACGGCGCTATGATGTCCTCTCACTCTCACAACTCTATGCGTGCCAGACGCCCAGACGACCGTGCTCTTGTCATCACTAGGAGTACCTTTGCGGGCTCTGGAAAAGATGTGTCTCACTGGCTCGGCGACAACCTTTCTGAGTGGTTCCAGTACCGCTTCTCGATCTCGCAGATTCTGCAAATGGCAAGTCTATACCAGATTCCCGTCGTTGGACCGGATGTCTGCGGTTTTGGCGGCAACGTCACTGAGACTCTGTGCGCCAGATGGTTCACTCTCGGTGCTCTGGCTTACCCATTCTACCGTAACCACGCTGAGATCAGCGCCAACTCCCAAGAAGCCTACCGCTGGCCCATGGTCGCTGAGGCTGCTAAGAACGCCATGTCGATCAGGTACCAGCTCTTGGACTACCTTTACACCGCCGTGTATAAACAGAACCAGACCGGTCTTCCGACCCTGAACCCGCTGTTCTTCAACTACCCTGAGGACACCAACACTTATCCCATCGACCTGCAACTCTTCTTGGGTGACGGCATCCTCGTCAGCCCTGTCACCGAAGAGAACAGCACCACTGTCAACTACTACCTCCCCGACGACATCTTCTACGAATGGGGCACTGGCAAGCCTGTCCGCGGACAAGGCGAGTACGTCACGGCGGAGGTTGACTTCACCGACATCACAGTCCACTACAAGGGAGGCATTGTCTACCCTCAGCGCGTGGAAGGCACCAACACCACCACTGCGTTGCGCACCAAGGGATTCAACATCGTAATCGCTCCCGGCCTCGACGGCTCGGCGGAGGGCTCTCTGTACCTTGATGACGGTATCTCGGTCGAGCAAGACACCGTCTCAGAGATCGATTTCGAGTACAAGGATGGCAAGTTCAGCATGACCGGCTCGTTCGAGTACGATGCCGGCGTGAGTGTTGAGACCATCACTCTCCTTGGCGTGGATTCCAAGCCTGAAGGCTCTGAGGATGCAGACTACGACGAGGACAACAAGAAATTGGTGCTTCACGTTGATGTGCCATTGACTGGCAAGCACGAGGCTACGATTGCATGATTGATATGAACGTCCAATAGATGTTGTCATTGCGAGGTCTGCGCCATCCAATTATCACAAGAGGGTGGCAGATTTGCTTAACGACACTAATCTATAAAATCGCTACGAGACAAGTAGAAAACGTATATGTTTGCATGACCACACTCTCCCAAAATTCTCCCGTGACACCCATCCCTTCCACCACTCTACTTATTCCCCTCCCCCTACTTCCCCGCATACCTCTCCCTCCACTCCCCCTCCAACATCGCCATAAGCACCTCATCATGCCACGCGCCATCATACCACACGACCTCCCTCCGCCTCCCCTCGACCACAAACCCCAGCCGCTGGTACAACCGGACGGCGCCCTCGTTCCACTCGTGCGCCGAGATGCCCACACGGTGCATGTTCGCGTGCCGGAAAGCCCAGTCCAGCACCCACACGATGGCCTCGGAGCCGTAGCCCTGGCCCTGGTAGGGCGAGGAGACGTTCACGCCGATGTTGGTGTTGCGGTGGTGCGCTTTGAGAGGCTCCGTGGCTGTGAGCGAGATGGTGCCGATGGGGATGGGGGAGGCTGGTGCCGATGATGGTCCTGTGGTAGTGGTAGTGGTGGTTGTTTCGGGCGACAACGGCGCGGGCAGGCAGACGATGCAGCCGAGAAGGCTGGCTTGGAGGCCTTCGCGGTGCTTTTGAGCGCCGAGCTTGCCTTGTGGCACGGGCAGGAGGAAGGTGGCTTGTTGGTAGCTTTCTGAGCTGTCGCGGTTGAGGGATTGGAGGAAGGGCTCGTCGGTGTCTTCGACGGGGCGGTAGATGAGGCGCTGCGAGCGCCAGATGTTGCGTTTGGCCATGGTGGGGTTGTCTTTCTGTTTTAGTAGTAAGTGGCAGAGTGGTGGTGGTGGAGTTTTGGTTATGTTGATGCCTTGACCTGCGGCGAGATCAGTCTACAGATATGATGGGACATCTCGAATGACGCGATTTGTCGGCTTTGATAGGAAATGGATCCTTCAACAGATACGACCTCTTGCAAGCGAGCCCATCTTCAGGTGTCCTGATACGGCGGCCGGCGAGTCATCTCGTGACTCACGAGTGGTTCAGCCCATTCGAGCCACCGAAGATTCAATGGGGCAGCCTCGGGTTGCAACCTCGCGTTGTACACAAAAAGACGCCGAAGGATGTGACGTGAAAGTGAAAGAAGACGACAACAAACTCTCGCCACCAAAAGCCATTGCGGAGAAGCGAAGCTTGGTCACACTTCATCCACGGCTTCATAACATCAGACGTCGCACCACAACGGCCATCACGATCGACGAGGCAGAACTTGGGACATGCGCAGTCCATGCACGCCAACATCATCCCCGCAGCTTGGAACACAATGTCATTGATTTCGCTGGAGGCTCGCCGGGCCGGCAATGCGATACTATGCCTTCGAGGTAGTCGATGAGCGAGAGCGAAGCAGACAACCGAGGTCACCAGGCTAAAATGTCAGGGAGTGGAGCTGCGGATCAAGTCTCGATCCATCGTGTCAGCCACGGCACGTTAAAATGCCTCGTCCTGGTAGGGATGTTTAAATTCACGGAAATGCGACCTCCCCTCTAGTCGCCCATGGCCGATCAGGCCAAGCCGGTGCATATCCAAGATTTCTCACGCTTCACCGCGGCTCGCCAGTGCAACCTGCCTCACTCACACCCCCGCACATAGCTGCAGGCCAGGCACCAGGTACGGTAAGTGCGCCTGCAAACCCGGCCACTGCATCCGCTGTCTTGGATCACGGCTTTTCTCCCTTGTGCCAGATGTGACGGTACACAAGATTGCTGTAGCATGAACCGACGAAAAAGCCAATTTGTTCAGGGTAAAGAGTGTTTCGACTTGAAAGCTATTTCTCCATGATTGCTAAGACTGGGGATCCTGGGGGTTTGTGGAGAAATAACATCAGGGCAAGATCTGAAGTGAAATTGCACCACGGCCGACCTCCGATGATGATGAGGGGAAGAATCACGATGTCCTGCAACCAAGGAAACACACGCAATAATGCCTAGTCTCGCCAGCAATTCTTTTGCTCCACCGGCCTTCGGACACGGGTCTGCCACTTACTGCCGCCCTTGCTGTGCTTGTGCCAATGTCCCTTTATCCAGGCTAGTGACCTGGGTCTTGCATCGTGAACGACGCAGCTCTTTCCCCATTTGGCATCGTGGGAATCACTTTCTTCCTCGAATCTATGCCCAGCAACACTAAGGGTAGGTGCGGGGACCGGCACCTGCAGGCGATATGCATGTTTGGAGCTCAGAGCTCGCTTGATCGATTAATTTCGCCCAGCTACCTCATCGATGGATCATCATACAATTTTGGAGCAGTACAAATAAGCTGCATTCCGCCTGTGCAGAGCATTGCAACCCACGCTTTTGTCTTACTTGCACATCTTGCCTCACTGGAGATTTATCATCCCAGCGGCTGTATCTTCAGCACCTCTTACTTAGCAGCTTCCTCTGCAAAGCCGTTGACGATCGGTCGTCTTCGTCAGCATGGGCCTCCTACGCTCGACCGCCTTACTGGCAGCTCTGCCACTTGCCCTCGCTCAGAATGGAACGAACTCTAGTCAACCTGTCTTCAACAACCCTGGCGCGGTCTCTGGTCAGACATCTCCCCCAAAGTACCCTTCTCCATGGGGTGAAGGTTTGGGTGATTGGGATGCTGCCTATGCTCAAGCCCGGGAATTTGTATCACAGCTCACCCTGCTGGAGAAAGTCAACTTGACCACTGGTGTTGGTTGGGAAGGCGAGAAATGTGTCGGCAACACTGGCGCCATCCCAAGACTTGGATTCCAGGCACTCTGCCTACAAGACTCACCGTTGGGTGTTCGATTCGCCGACTTCGTCTCTGCGTTTCCGGCTGGTATCACCGTCGGTGCAACGTGGGACCGAGAGCTCTTCTACCTCCGTGGCCACGACATGGGTGTCGAACATCGTCAGAAAGGCATTGATGTCCAGCTCGGCCCTTCCATTGGACCTCTCGGAAGACACCCTGCCGGTGGACGCAATTGGGAAGGCTTCTCGCCTGACCCTGTCCTGTCTGGTGTTGGTGTGTACGAAACGGTAAAGGGAATTCAAGATGCGGGTGTCATTGCTTGCACCAAGCACTACATCGGCAACGAACAAGAACACTTCCGTCAAGGTGGCCCTAACATCAGCGATTCTATCTCGGCCAACATTGACGATGCTACTCTGGTGAGTTGAGATTACGATCGAATCCAACACATTCGCTAACAATGTGTAGCATGAACTCTACGCCTGGCCGTTCGCCGACGCTGTCCGCGCGGGTACTGGTTCGATCATGGTAAGACAGTCGCCTCATTCTCTCTTACTCTTACATACTAAGCGATTCTAGTGCGCCTACAATCAAATCAACAACAGCTACGCTTGTCAGAACTCTTACCTGCAAAACTATGTCCTCAAGAACCAGCTGGGTTTCCAGGGCTTCATCGTGAGTGACTGGGCTGCTCAGCACTCCGGCGTCTCTAGTGCTTTGGCTGGTCTTGATCTGACCATGCCTGGTGACGTGGCCTTTGACAGTACTACATCGTACTGGGTGAGTTACGAATATGACACTCACATTAGAGTCACCCGGACTAACTGTATGTCAGGGTCCCAATCTGACCGTCGCTGTGCTCAACGGCACCGTCCCGCAGTGGCGCCTGGACGACATGGCAGTCCGCGTGGTTGCAGCATGGTACTACGTCGACCGCCCCACCAACCGACTCGAAGATGGCCCGAACTTCTCTTCTTGGTCTCAAGACACATTCGGCTTCCAGCACGCATACGCCGAGGAGGCCTACACCCGCATCAACGACCATGTTGACGTTCGCAACGACCACGTACAAGCCATCCGAAAGGTTGCCACTGATGGCACCGTCCTGCTCAAGAACAATGGCGCTCTTCCCCTCACCGGCCACGAGAAACTCACTACCGTCTTCGGCGCCGACGCAAGCGAGAACCCATGGGGTCCGAACGGTTGCCCTGATCGTGGCTGCAATAATGGAACATACGCGATGGGCTGGGGCAGTGGCACTGGTAAGTTCTGGGCAATACTACTATCGATTCGGCAGAGACAAGAATTAACACTTTCAAAGCCAACTTCCCGTACCTCGTTACGCCCCTTGAGGCTATCAAGTTCGAGGTTCTGAAGAACGGCGGCTCTATCGAGAGCGTCATCGACAACTGGGCTTACACACAGCAAGCTGCCCTCGCTCACCGCGTCTCCCAAGTTGGCGGTGCCTGTATTGTCTTTGCCAACTCCGGTGCTGGCGAGGAATACATCACATTCGATGGCAATATGGGTGACAGGAACAACCTGACCCTGTGGGGCGACGGAGATGAGCTCATTAGAAACGTTGCGTCAGAGTGCAACAACACTATTGTTGTCATGCACACTGTCGGTGCGGTTTTGGTTGAGCCTTGGTACGAGCACGAGAACATCACTGCCATCATCTGGGCCGGTCTTCCTGGTCAGGAGTCCGGCAACGCCATCACCGATATTCTCTACGGCAAGGTCAATCCAGGTGGAAAGTCTCCCTTCACCTGGGGCTTGACTCGTGACTCTTACGGTCCTTCCGACATCATCTACGAGCCAAACAACGGCGAAGGCCCTCCCCAGGACAACTTCGTTGAAGGCATCTTCATTGACTACCGCTACTTTGATCGTTTCAATGAGACTCCCGTCTACGAGTTCGGCTTCGGTCTTTCTTACACCAGCTTCTCTTACTCCAACCTGCAAATCACTGCGCAGGAGGCCGCACCATACACTCCCACCACCGGCGAGACCGAGCCTGCACCTATTCTTGGCACTATCAGCAACCGGACTGCCGATTATCTTTGCCCAGAGGGCTTCGAATTCGTCTTTGCTTATATCTACCCCTGCCTCAACAGCACCGATCTCAGGACAGCAAGCAACGACCCTCACTATGGTTCTAACCACACCCTCCCTCAGGGCGGCTACGATGGCAGCCCGCAGCCTCGTGTGCCTGCCGGCTCTGACAGCAGCCTTGGTGGCAACCCTGGCCTCTACGAGGTTCTTTTCACCGTTTCTGTGGATATCACCAACGATGGCGAAGTTGCAGGTGACGAGGTTGCCCAACTTTATGTCAGCCTCGGTGGCCCCAATGACGCTGTTCGCGTCCTCAGGAACTTTGACCGCAAAGGCATTGAGGTCGGTGCGACTGAGACGTTCGAGTTCGACCTCACCTACAGAGATCTCGCTAACTGGGACACTGTTGCCCAGGATTGGTAAGTGATCCTTCTAACCACCATTCCTAGAAGTAGCTTGCTGACAACGTACAGGGTTATCTCCGACTACCCCAAGACCGCTTACGTCGGTAGCTCGAGCCGCAACCTCCCACTGAGCGGTGCGCTGAACCTTGCGGGCTCGCCAGAGAGTTACCCACCTCCGAGCAAGCATTACGCAAGAGCATGAGTTAGGTTGTATAAGTAACAGGATTCGGCTCGACCGAGTACGCTCTTTAATAGTGCATAGACACGATTACGAAAGATGTACGCTTTGGAAAGATCAATTAGATACTGAACGAAGCTACATCATAATGGAACACCATTGAAGAAGATGAAGAAACACGAGAAAAACATCACCCCCTCTTCACATCCCCATAAGCCGGCGGCGCATCCACTAGCTCCCCTTCCGCCTTCCTCACCGTAGCCTGCACCATCTCCCTCTCACTCTGCCCTCCCCTCTGCCCCGCCTTCCTCCCATTCCCACTCCCAGCACCAGCACCAGCACGCCCGCCCCCCTCCCCACCCCCGTCAGGCACATCCCTCAACAACCTCTCCAGCCTCATCTCGACATCCTTCTTGAACGCCCGAAACGCCTCGGGCACATCTCTGCCATCGGCTTCCGGCTCAATTTTCACCTTAATAGCACCTTTGTCGTCTATGGCGACGAGCGTGGCGACCAGGCGCGTTCCGTCGTCCGGTTCGGGTGTTGGTGTGAGGGCGGCGAGACAGCGCCAGACGGACTTGGAGGGGTTGGGAGATCCTGCGCCTGTTGGTGATGAGGATGTCGGGCTGGGGAGGACGTGTTGGCGGCGCGAGAAGAGGAGCTTGAAAGTGTGCGTTTCGAGGTTGAGAGTGCCGTTTGAGGTCATGAGGGAGATGAGGCCGACTGTGTTTTGGGGTGGTTAGGATGGGATCGTTTACTTTTAATTTTCAATTTTGATTCTTTATTTCTTTCTTTCTTTCTTTCTTTCCTTCTTCTTT